>PITA01017553.1:5000-42990 GCA_004023965.1 Spilogale gracilis | reverse complement strand
CTCCGCCCCGCCCCCAACTGCAGCTCCGCCCGCCCCAGAGAGCCAGCAATGGGAACGCACTGATGCAACGCTACCTCTTCACCGTTCACCTCTTCATCCACAGTTTCAGTCCCCTCTGTGCTATAAGGTTGTTGCGAAGCCCCAAGCTTTCTCTTTTACATCAGCTCATGCTGGAACCCCGTTTAAGCTGCATTATTTCCCGATTTTGGTGTCTAAGGATTGCTGCTCTCATCATGGCTGTGAACCAGCAAGCCGCTTGTGCACATCCACACAACGTTCTGGGCGTGCAGACACTACTCGTGGCACAGAGACCCCCCCACACACGCACACATACCTTCTCTATCTGAGTGGGCAAGACCCTTCCTCTCCTCCTCCCTTCCTCCCTGGCCGACAGCCGTGGGCTGTCTCACCTTTCCTCTTGCGTCTCCTGAATCTTATCAGACAAAGCATCACCTTACTCCCTTTCCCACTGCCCCGCATGGGAGGGCTGGGGCTTCCCCTGCAGTCTTCAGGATTGCTTGCCTGGATGCCTGTGACACATGGTTTCCACCCTGGGTCTAACCTGGGCTGCCCCGGGCTCTGGGGAGTGGGTGCCCACCCTAGGGCCCTGCCATGCTGCGTATGGCCTGCTGCCCCTTCCCGCGGGCACCTTGCAGCTCTCCGCCCTGAACATACTTGCAAGACGAGGCCCTTCTCCCTTCACAGTGATCCTGTGTCCTCCAGCTTTAATCTTTACAATCTCTTTATCATAAGAAACATTGACATAAAGTTCCTTCGACAGACATCTGTGGAGTCTGCCGCGCGCTGGGCAGGCCGCTGGATCACAGAGCTGCCGGAGCTGCCGGGGCCGGGTTCAGCCTGCCTCGGAGGGGACGCTGGCGCGGGGGCTGGGAGGGGCGCGACGGCGGCCAGCCCGCCCTGGGGAGCTTGGCAGAAGCCTAGCGCAAGTGATGATGAGCGGGGCAGGCCGGGTGGAGGCCGCTGGGGCTTCCAGAGAAGGGGGCACATCCAGAGAAGAAGGACAGGGAGGGGGACAGCCGTGTGGTCTGGGGAGAAGGGCGCGGGAAGATGGGCCTCAAGAAACCATACACAGCATGGGGAGCACAGTCACAGTCCTTGGGTCCCGCCCACGAAGGCTGAGGATGACGGCCACACCTATGAGCCAGAAAACCCTGGGGCTGTGTTTTAGGGACCAGGGTTTCCTTTAATCCCGCAGTATCTCTGTTGGGTTGTTCCGATGCATTATCCATTCGGTAGCTTCGTAAGCAATCATTTTGGAAAGTTATACCAATAAAATACTAGAGTCTTTAAATTTTTCCCAATTTTAGGCCTCATTACCTCCCATAATAAGGATACAGTTACATTTGCGGGCTGTACTGTACTTAAGAGTCAGTGCACAGTTAATGAGGAAAGCGTCTCTGGAATCACGACATTTCTAATGATTTCTAGGGTTTCATTGCTAATAGTAATAGGAGTGGAATGGTAATGGGCTGACTTTTCAACCTACATGCTGAACTCCCTCTCTCGAAATAGAAAGGTGAATTATGTGAGAAGACCTGGTCGTCGCATCTTCCGTAGGTGGAGTTCAACTCCGTCGCCTAGATGTCAGGATGCTCTTGGAAACCTTGTTCTGGGAGAACACATGGTCAGAACCAACATGGCCTGAAGGCTCGATATGATCTTAACAGTTATAATGATTAAATCTAGGATGAACATGAGAAAGAAAGAGTCTAACTCTTTGAAGTGACATAGATTATTTTCATAAGAATTCTATTTGTATCATGGTTTGTGGCTTCAACGTTGTACTTGTTCCTACTTTATTGTTTTATTATTGCCCCTGTGATTAATAAATGACTTGTCCCCTTTTACTGGGCACTTGTAAATATAAACCAGACACCGAGACAGCAGTGTCCCAGACCTCCTCACCGGCTGCCTCTGGGAGAGCGGCCATCGTGACCCCCACCTGCCAGAGACGAGACAGGATGCCTGGTGTTGGCCAGCCTGCCCGACTCCAGAGTGAGTGTTTCCAAAAAACCAAAGCTTCCAAAAGGCATTGTTTTTCCTCTAGATGATTACAACCCAAGCAATTTAAGAGAAATAGGAATTTATCTCATCTTTTGAGACCTAGAGCCATGGAGATAGCCTTCTATCTTTCCGTGATCTAGTCTGGAAATACCAGTCGGTGCTCACAGTTGGGAAAAAGGATCACAAAGTTTGACCTTATGTTTGAGTGAGCAGGTTAAATACAGACCCCCCGAAGTCCTGTCCTGTGTCTCCGTGACTGATCACAGCTCGAAGCCAAACTCAGCGCAGGCTTCTGTCTCCCCCCGCCCATGGGCTCTGAGGCTGGACGTGCCGAGCCCGCGCCAGCACACGCCTGCCCTCAAGATGAAGCATTTCCAGAGCCACGCTTCCCCCCTGACAGCCCTGCGCATCCCGCTGCCCCACACCTGGCCCTCCCCAGCATTCGTGCTCCTCCTTCTCAGAGAAACCCCCATGCCTGACCCTCCGGTGCTTGGGGTCCTCCAGTCAGAGAAGGACCCACCTGCCACAGCGCCTCGTTCCTTTGCCCACTCAGTCACCTCTCCAAATACAGTTTCTCCTTGCCAGGCTTGGATTCTATTTTTATTGGAAACACCGATCTTTATCAATAGAATAAATGGTGCTCAACTAATACAACTTCCATTAAGCAAACGGCTTCTTCTGATGGTTAAGTGGCCCCAATTCTGCCCGCACAGCCTCTGCGTGCACAGACGCCCCCTGCCCCTCTCCGCCAAAGCATCTACTAAGTGTTAGTTCAGTAGTTTTAGAAGATTTAGAAACAATTATTTTAAATGGGAGAGATTTTATACCTGGAAAGGTAATAAAGCAGGTGGTTTTGGAGCCCGATGCTATAAGCGCTACACAATTGCATAAACAGTCGTCCTGTGCTCCCTCTAACTGTTCACCGGGGTGGATTTGGGAACAATGAGGAGATAGAGCACTGTAACCCAGAGAACAAGGCTGAATGCAAGTTATTCGACAAATGACGCTGTCCGGCCACCACCTAAACCCGAGATGAAATGCCCTGCGTGTATGTGAGCGTGCACGCGTGCAGCGCCTGCTCATTTGTGTTAGTGGAAGGGGTCAGAGATGCGGATAAATCAATGTATCCGACTATTCTAAAATAATTACTATTGATCTATGGAAGACTGGAATTCTTGCCTTTATATTTGAATATCGATATATATGACATCCCGGAAATCCAGAGTCTTTGAAGCAAAGTGATGATGACACCTTCTAAAAATACTTATCAGCAGCATACTTGCAGAGCCCCTGCTTTCTGAATCCTCTCTCATCTCCTGTCTCTCCCCACCCAACAGAATGGACCACCTCCTAGAATGTGCTGGAACTTTATAGGTCATCTTTCCTGCTACAAAAACAGGGCTCATTCCAACAGGTCAGTCTGAGGGATGCTGTCTGCACAGGTGTGTCCCGGCAGAGCTGGGCAAGCGACCACTTTCATGGGCTAATGGGAACGGGTACAGTCTCCCTTCCAGAGATGTAAAGCCAAGGAAGGGAAGAATTCCCAGGACCCACACAGAGCCGACCTTCAGGGATGTGTTCGGCTGCCTTGTTTCCCCCAGGAGGGAGCTGAGGAGCAAGCCCTGACTCTCCCCCCCTTGCCCCCAGGGTCCCCATCTTCTGTATCCCACTGAGGACACATTTAGTGCATGAAGAAGCCCGTCTGGCTAGCCTCTCTGGGCGGGAGAGGTGGGGACGAGCTGACAGTGAACCTGATCCATTAGGGAAAGGAAGGGAGCCAGACAGGGAAAACTCGCAGGTAAATTGTAGGACTTCCATGAAGTGAGTTAATGGCAGGATCCCGAGATGTGAGAGCTTACAATGAAACAAAGGAGAGCTCCACGCGTGCCTGAAGCATGATACAAGGGTACACACTGTGCGATGGGCGCACGCCAGGCTGCCTGCTCATCACGCGAGGGTCCGGGCGGCTTCGAGGGGACGGTGAGCTTGAACAGGGACAGAACGGCTGCTCCAACCACACCAGGGGGACACTCGGGCCAGCGCAGGTGCTGAAGGAACACATGTAGGGAATTGCGTGGTTGGCGAGCTCACTGAAGGCCCGCAGAAGCACATTTGTGGGCAGGAAGGGAGGGCCAGGGCTCCTTGAGGCAGAAGGGCGGCTGGCTCCCTTTAGGGACGAGGTGATGGGAGGGGCTTCAAGGGAGTGAGGCTGGAAGCACCTGTCCAAGGGACATAAGGGACAGAGGAGAGAGAAGCACGGGTGAGGTGAGGCCCATGACTGCCGGAGACCTTTCCAAAGAGTGCAGGGCTGGTGACCAATGGGACCTGGACTCAGGGAGGGGCGGGAGGCAGAAGCGACAATGCTCTCATCAGTGAGCCCTTAACCAGAAAGAGAGGCGAGGAATCACACGAGGAGCACTTTTGAAGGGAGTATATATATGAGTTTCAAACTTTATATTTTTGTTTCTGTTTACACGACCAGCACTCATTTTATGTGATCTGCAATGTATAGTATTTTTTTTACCATTTCTAATACATTCACTGGATATTAAATATTATGTATTTGTTTGTTGCATGTATAATTTTCTATGTAGGAACTGTGTAGCAAAATACTTGACACCTAAAAGGTACCAAGTATCTTTTGTTGTATAAATAAATTTCCTTTGCAGAAATGTGGACAAATTTATATTGTATATAAATTTAGATTATCTATAGAATAAACATTCTGTAAAGGCATTTTACCTATATGACCTAAATATATGTGAGATATATACTAAATTATAACCAAAAAAATTTTTCCATGCCAGTTAATATTTGTCTATAACCTGTAATATTAATATTAATAACCTGTAATATTCCACAAGTGTTTACCATAATTTTTAACCATTCTTTACTCTGACAGTTTTTAAATGATTTGTACTTGTCATTATTAGAGATACAATCAATACTTTCAGAAGAAGTCTGGTGCATCTATGACATTCCGCTCAGTAGAAGCTGAAATCTTTGGACACACTGAGCCTTTGCTAGCCGGGCACAGGGTACTGTCTGGAGGGCAGTGAGAACTGTTGAAATCCTAAAGCTGCATTTCCTCATCCTAGTCTTCCCATCTCTTTCTTCTCTTGAATAGAATCCAGGGAAGCCCAGAAAACGGCTGATTTTCCGGCCGAGATGTGTGGGTAGAGAGGAATGTTGGAGGTGCTGAAGGTGCTGCTCGTCGTGGTGGGAGGGGCAAGGGGCGCCGAGGAAGAGGCGGAGGACGCGTTTCCATGGGAGACGGGAGAGCCACAGACATGACATGGCATTACCTTCTCCCTGAAAACATTGAAGCGTTTTTGCTTCCTTTCCATCTTGGGTCAGGTCTGGACTGGAAGTCCTGCTTCGGGATGTGGGGCCATGGGCAGTGGCTGAAACCAGAGCCGGGGTGATCGTGCTCACCGTGCAGGTGCAGAGTGGGGAGAGGTGACTCCGGGGTGGGACCAGAGCAGAGGTAGGGAAGGGCCAGAGGGACAGAAGCCAAGGAGCAAAGTTCATTTGATTGAGTATTCTCAGGCTTAGACTCTTTACCTACAAGATTCACCCCTAAGGCATTTTTAAAACGAGTAGGTGGGTTGATTTCCGGAATCGTGGCTCGGAGACAGTTGGGTCCCAGTGTTGTCCCGCCCCTGGATGGGTGATGCAGGACTGTGCATGGGAACCTCCTCTTGCAGGGACCGCGGGGCGCAAACGGAAGCAGGGCGGGCAGGACGCAAACTGGGAGAGTCGTGGAGAGTTCCCACCGCACACCAGCTCACCGGTCTGCTGAGATCGCAAGTGAGGACTGAGTTCGCCGCAGCTCTACAAACAGTATTTCCTGCTGCCAAGACTTGAATGAGCTAATTGTGTTTTAAATAGTTCACCTTACAAAGAATTTGCTTTCTTTATGTGAAAAGGGCTGTGATTTATTAATTTTCCTTTCCATTATTTGCTATAGACTTTCTCTAGCATCTTCTCCATAAATCACCTCTCTATTGAGACAAATCCTGAAATCACGATGTAATTAGTGTAGATTGTGGGGCATGCGTGAGATAAAACGAGCACATTTGAAATATCTCGGCAGCCCCCTTTCAGGGCGATGGAAGGACCCTTCTCCGAAGACTCCGAAACAGCGTCTCTCACCCTGGGAGACAATTCAACATGAAAGGCTGATGCACTGGGCAGCAGGCATTTCTGGGAGACGCTACAAAGAACTAAATTAGTAAAGGAAACTTAATTATCTTGCCTCTAGGCTTCCTCTGGTCAGTATCCCAATTGAACAGAGACAAAACTCAGCATTTTTATAAATGTACTGCTCCAGACTCAAAATGATTCTTTTCTTAACCATCTATCCAGAAATGTCCTGGCCATTTTTCCCTTTCCTTTAGCTTTAGAAACAGTATCGCACCACAGTCATTAAGATATAAATACCCACACTCCTCCTTCTTTTAAAGCAGCCGATTCTGACTTTTTTTTTTAACCTAACTTAGAAAACCGGGAACAAAGAAATTTTGTAAGGAAATAAATTATATAGTATGGGCAACTCACTTAGATACATATCCAAATCCTGCCGAAGGCTCTGTGATGTTTCCTGCGTGTTCTGTCCCTCCACAGGCACACCGCGTGTGTCCTAGTACAGAAAGGAGAGAATATAAAGAGTATAGATCGTATGTATCGAGGGACAGAAAATGGGATTAAAGTCATTTCTGGAAAACATACATTTGTGACAGACGATATTTAAAGAGGACGAAGCCCCTTTCCTTTGAGATCATAAATCTTCTATTTTATGGTATTTTCCATTTGTCTTAAACCTCACATGGGAAGAGAAGAAATCCAACAAAATTTGCCTTTCACTTCTCTTGGCTCTGTTTTCCCTGACTTCTTTGCTCAACTTTGAACTACAGTTGGTAGAATCTTAGATTTTTAACTATGTTACTTATAACCTGGAGAAAAACACGGTCGATTTGTTGGGAAAATTGCGCTGTAGCAGACTCTGTTTTCCTATTTAATTTGGGCCCTATATTCACGGTGGATGCAGACAGGTTGGGTTTTCTTTCGGAAGGTGAGCTCCAGGGGCCTGGGGGGTGGTCGGGAAGGAGCCGGGGAACTCGGCCCCAGCTGGGAAAGATCGGGGACTCTCTTTGTGCCGATTGTCCTCTGAGTTGTGGAAGCAGGATGACGCGCTTTCATTCCCTTGTCATTCCGGGTTTTTGACTCTTAGTCAAGTGTCTGGTTGTCAGGTCTTCAGTTGTGACGGACACCATAAAAACAGGATGAAAAGAGCCAGTGACAGTGATGGTGGGGTTCAGTGAGGAGAGCAAACCAGGGCTTGGAGAACACGTCCACCTCCTAGTCAGCCAGCCTCATGATGGAAGGCGGTGCTATGGACTGATGAATTGATCACTTAAGAAGAAAGTATTATTTTCAATGGCTGGAAGAATGTTTATTAGAAAGACTACTACTGATCTTTGTTGTCTTTTCTTTTTAAGCACAGTGTGGCTTCTGAAATCTGATGACTTACTTGTATGTCCTATATTTGGGGCGGTAGGGGGGGTAGCATATACAGTAATGGGATCTTAGGTGATACTTCTCTGCTTTGTTGTACTCTGAAAATCACGATATTTTCAAGGCAAAAAAAAATAATCATGACCATGAAAATAAAAAAAAATGGAAATTAATACAGCAAAGAATTTTTACAGGTACACGTAGAGTGGCCGTCCCTCGATGGCTTTGTGCAGAGTACAGGCTCGGTGTCGGGAACGTCGTGCACAGACAGATGGAACCACACCCTCGCTGTAGTTTTGCAGACTTACTGTCTACCTGACTCATTGCCCTGTCAGCTTCTGTGTCCGTATGTCCGTATATTTCACGCACAAATCACGGGGGCGCACAGACACATATGCCAATCCCAAATGTGGCTTGGTTGATCTTCAAATGTAGTATTTATCTGTCGGCAGACCTAGCTGGTGCTTGCCATATCATTGCTAGCTCAGGGGGAATCATTCAAATGCAATTTACTCAGTATTGGTCAGTTTGACTCCTGACCCTGGTCCCTCAGCAGCGTATCCTTGGCAACCTGGCCGTGTGTAAAGTCAGGATGTGCTCATTGGTCTCATCTGTGACAGCTTGCTAAAGGCTTTTCACAGAAAATTAGAAATCCAATAATATACTATATTCTGATCAGATTGGTATTTACACCAGGAAAGCCACAATTGTGAGGCTGCTTCCCAGACCCTGCGGTAGGGGCCACGGAACGTCTGCTTGGTTTCTTGCCTGTACCATGCGGTGCGAGTTATTTCCTTTGTTGTTCTATTTTCGGGGGAGGGGAAGAACTTAGAGAACGTTTCATCACCTGTTTGTGAGATCAGAGCATCAGAAATGTACAAGCCGATCCAAATATTGGCAGAATGAACCGGGGAATTTCATGGAAAATACCTCTCAGAAAATAAGGAAGGTTTTAATTTTTGTATTTTAAACAAGCTTGATTGCAGGCAGTATGTATGTGTATAGCTAAGAAAGTGCAGAAGTGGGCAATCTACAAAGACAGGATGGAATACCTCAGCTGATGGAACATTTCTGAACATTTCTTTGCTATAGAGGCTTTTGTCGCAAATAACAGTTCCAACTCAGTGTGGTATGTCTGCTGAACACGTTTCCTAGCAAATCGTGGGAGGCTGGGGTGGTGAATTATTCTAGAATGCATTCTTGCACTGCACTACAGAGAATGACTCCTTGTCTCACACATATCCCCCAAATTTGATGCCGGAGAGACATCGCTTGGCTTCCATTGAAACATTATTTTCATTTATATTTTCTTTTCTTTTTAAGATTTAGAAACAGTGATGCTCATTTTCCTATAAGACAAACAGGCACTGAGGACTGTTTCTCTGGAGCCCTGATGGATGAGGCAGCACCTCCCGCCCCGTTCAGGACAAGAACATGGCTCCCAGACAGTGACCTGTCCCAGGGAAAGAGCTCAGAACCAAGGAGAGAAACCAGCGAGGGCACACAGAGGGAGGGAGGGAGGTGGGCTCTTCTCCACGCGCCGACTGCACCTTCATACTCAGCTTTCCCAGAGAAAAGGATTCTAAACTCTGCACAAAGGGAGGAAATGTGTCCCTGTCCCTGAGCAGCAAGATGATGACCAGAAGGACACTGTGATGGAGAAAACTTTCATGTCAATGAATGTGATTTGGGGAGATTTGTCTCGTGTTAAGAAAATCTAGTTACTATTTAATTGTCGTGAAACCCTATCAGGATTCTCTGCTGAGGCAGAGAGGAAGGGCTTTGGCACGTCTCCGGGAAGTCAGACCTCGCCCCCACTCTCCAGACCGGCTTCCTTCCTGTTGACATTGTGGCACCAACACGGTGCCCTTTCTTCCTAAGACCCCGACCCAGATCCTGTGCACCTGTCCTCCCGCGAGGGACTAGATCACTGGGTCCTTTGCCATTCTGAATGGTACCCACAAACTGCCGTGACAGACCTGGACAGACCCCATTTCTGCTTCTCCTCTCTTCCTTTCCTATGTCGCTGGGGAAGTTACCTGTCAAGGATAGCTTCTGCTTTGGAAGGACCCCACCTTGCCGGCACGCAAGATGCTCCTCAGACCCGTCTCGGGCCCATGTTGCCTGCGTTCATGTTCATTGTTCAAAGAATGGTCCTCTGCATCTCTGAGTTCAGTCTCCTGACCCAGAATGGGATCGCACAGCGGTGTGATCCAGGTGGGGCTGGGTCCCCCGGCTGCCCCTCGCTCGGGGAGGCACAGCCACAAATGTTGGTCTGGGGAGGCGCACTGGCTGCGGCGGGCTTCCTACCAATGCCCGTGTACCCCCGGGGCCAGGTGGGGGCCAGTGTGTCCACTAAGGCGCTGACCCATTCGATAAACACAGTCATTACTTGTTTTGTGATGAAAACAAAGCCTATATGTAACTTATGCGGTATATATGATATGATATCATATCATAGCTAAATTTTACGATATATTATATAAAATGAGAACTTTTTAAACAAAAATGGCTTCCTATGTGTAAATAGTCCATTATACCCTCTGCTACCTTAGGACCACTGTTTTTCTAGATATATTTTATTACCGTTATCAGGATTCAGTAAGAAAACAACAAGCAGGTGTTGGAGTTTCCACTTTAAGTAAGACCGTGGGAGTTACAGTGAAGAACACTTGACTTGCCTTCGGGTTGCTGATATGTTTTTTACCACAAATAATTTTACCTTTCCATTACTGTATTTTATACAATTCTCTTACATGAGACTAAAAAAAAAATCTCTAAAAACCTTATGTGTTCCTAAATTTCTGTGGTTGAAACAAATTTCACACATATCAAATATATATTTTTAGAATTATTGAGGTTCTTTGAAAGCTGAGCCTTTGAACTAAGGGTGCAGGAAGTAACACGGGTCCTGTTTCAGCCTCCCCACTAAACAGTCACCAAAAAAAAAGAACCAACAAAATTACACAGCATCCATAAAACTTCAGAAATATTCTGTACAATCAAACATGTGTGGCTTGTACACAAATCCCCATGCACACCAACACGTGCTCGTAGAGGGTGCACAATCCATGTATTTATAAAAGAAGGTGGGCCCAGCCCCCAACCGCCCGTCGACCTGCTGTCCCCACCACACCCCTGCTTATGGAACCCTGACTACCCGTGTGAGAGAGAGCTCAGCCACCGGAAAACAAGCGGTAGAATTTGCAGCGTGTTACATCAGGGGAAGACTTTATAAATCTTCTGGTGCTGGCATGGACATGAGGACTTTGGGTATGTGACCTCTGATACAAGCATTGATCAGAACTTTCAATTTCAGGCAGTAAAAAGCAGGACTGTGCTCTGGCTCTCCATTAGCTCCAACTTCTGCCTTAAATGGGACAGAACCGCCGCCTCCACGGCTGGCGCCATGCCTTCCTGCCGTCACACTTAGGAGACAGGTGTTCCCATTTGACACGCTGATTCATTTTTAAAGAGCGATAACAGAGATCACAAGAACATTTAAGATTTGGCGAGAGAAGCAGGACATGGAAAAGGACTGAACTTGAAGCAGCTGCAGACGGAGAGGTCTCGTGGTGAAAGGAGGATGCATGCGCTACATCTCCATTCCAGACCCAGCGGGTGTATAAACGAGGGGGCCTGCAGTGGACGGGCTGCTCCCTACCTTCACCCAGGGGCTCCGTGAGCCCGCGTGTTCTTGATACTCTGTCATTCATATGTGGACCTACCTAAGTATCTGAACATGATACCTAGGTTATTCTAGAAGCTCTGGGTGTGTGCATGTTTCAGTGTAACTGAAAACATTCTTCTTTTTTTTTTTAAGATTTTTAATTAATTAATTAATTTATTTATTTTGACAGAGAGAGCCATGGTAAAAGAGGGAACACAAGCAGAGGGAGTGGGAGAGGGAAAAGCAGGCTTCCCACAGAGCTAGGAGCCCGATGTGGGGCTCGATCCCAGGACCCAGGGATCATGACCTGAACCGCAGGCAGATGCTTAACAACTGAGCCCCCCAGGTGCCCCAGGTGTATCTTCTGCATAACCTCATGCTTGGTTAGGAGATATTTCTTTCGGTATCATTAACAGGAGCCTCTTATGGTTGGCTCCGTATATAATCTCTTTACAACCCTATTCCTTACAATCTTAGTTATTTAAAAAAAAGAAAAGAAAAAGAAAAGAAATTCTTGCTCCTTTCCTATGGGTTCAAATTAACTAAAAGAACTATGCATTCAACTTTTATAAATGATTAAATGTTTTTATTTTCTCCAATTGATTTCTAGGACTCTGATCTAAGAAATGTTCAAATTTATGTTTTTATATAGCTGGGCTTATGAGTTATTTGTTTCGTGGTCTAAATTATTTTTTTCATTGATGACCAAATTAAATACAATGGTCATTGGGATAATATAACCCATCATTGCACTGTGTATTTCAATACAGAATATTAAAATGGAAATTCTATAGCTATTAAACACATTTTGTATGTATTCATGACTGGACAGAGTTTAAATTAATTGGAACTTTTATAAATCATTCTAAAATTAGCTGTACATGTATAGATGCATAATTTCACAGACTAGCACAGAGTTGGAAGCAAGCCTGAAAACCTACGATGACACAATATTTTTGTCTTGTTTCAGCTAAGAAGAAACGCCAAGAGGGTGCTGGGTCAGTTGACTCTTTGTTCCGCCCTACCCAAATGAATTCACAATAAAATAAGATTGCTTTTAACAATTCTAACTTGTCTAAGGAGATTGAACTGGGAGATTACCTTTTCATCACATACGCGCCTCTCTCTGCTGGCCACCCAGACACACACACAAAAACAAACTTGTAATGAGCGGCCACTTTGTCAAGCGCTCTCTCCATCCTTCATTAAACGACAGAAAATTGCTCCTTGCCGGGTTGTCAATGCAGTCTGCCCTCCCGGAGCCCATTTGTTTTACATGCGAGTGCCCAATATTGCAAGGATTTGCAGATTTTAAGTGACAAATTGTGCTCCAGTTTGTGCTGCTCTCAGACTTGCATTTTGTTTGGGTGGTGTGGGTTTGGTTTTGCGTGGTTTTCAGCGAGAGGCGACTGTCCACGAGACGAGACAGGCACCTGCGGTTTCCAGCAGGTTCCCTGGACTCCACGGCACTGTTTGCCCGTGGCACCTTCTTCCTCTTGAAAGGTGTATTTAAAAGGCTCTTTGCCACCTCTCCCCAAACAATCTCTATGCAAGGTGTAATATATGTGGCTAGTTTAGACTAAAAGCACAAACAAAATGGTAAATGTGTTCTTTCACTGCATTCCTTCTGTTCTTCATTAAATCTTATTGAATTTGTCATCTTTTTTAATTGCACTTCCTGTTAATGGTGCTGAAAGGTTTTTTTGTTTTTTTTTTTTTTTTTTTTAATGAGTTAAAAACTTAAGAGCATCCCCCCTCTCAGAGAACAAGCCTTCTGGAGCTTTCCAGACGAGGGAGGACTTGGGAGTAACAGGCACGGTGTATCCCTGTCAGGACAGCTCGTGGCTGTGCGGGGTGAGGATGCATGTGGCTTATCGAGCTTCGCTGCTGCAGAGCACGGACGGGGTGATGTATGGGCCGGGGCTCCTCGGAGCACTCATTATTTATTCACACCAAAAGATCAAGCACACGGCGTAATTGTTGAGATTCTGTTGCACAGATGGATGAGTGGGTGCAGCTTTCAGTTGACTTGGGGGTTTGCGTGGAGAGGAGATGGTAGCTTTCGATAAAGACATAGTAGGGCTCACTGCAACATTTACTTAGGCTCTGAATCTCCACCCAGACAAATGGAGACGATTTTCACGACCGATCCTGCTGGGGACCTGGCCCTTTAACACCATTTACATAGCAGAGCATCATTAATTTCTAATTTGCCTATCACTCACTCTCCTTAGCATGCCATGGGGATGTCCGGGCAGGCGAAATAAGGCGACCCACCATTTTGTGATTTTGGGGGTGGGGGTGGGGGACGGTGAGGGAGGATGCCTTTGACCTTAATAGACCGCTCTCTATGTAGAGCAAGCTTAAGGTTCTTGTTTAGATATGATTTATGATGCTACATTAACCCTTCATTGACCTAGAAATGCCCTAATATTAAAACAGTTTGACACATAGAAAATCAAAAGCCCTTTTATTGAAAGTGCTATTGTCCGCATCATAAGCTTCCCCAATGTGAGGCCGCAGCCCCGACATCAATTTCCTACTACTATCGAGCACTGTATTGA
Organism: Spilogale gracilis; assembly: GCA_004023965.1. Taxonomy (NCBI): domain Eukaryota; kingdom Metazoa; phylum Chordata; class Mammalia; order Carnivora; family Mephitidae; genus Spilogale; species Spilogale gracilis. The sequence goes on along the minus strand of PITA01017553.1, from coordinate 29,214 downwards.
AAAACTAATGGACAGAATCCTTTGTCATTTCTGTCCCAGTGACCAGCAAATAGCTCAGAGAATGTCTCTGCCTTCATATCACTTGAGGCATTTCTAAATGACACATTCAAGATAACACGTTAGCGTTTCGGGAAGAAAGCCTCCCGGGGGCCAGGGGGGTCGAGGCACAGACGCCTCTCCGTCTCTCACGTGTGGGAGAAGCTGCGACCCGGCACTTCGTCCCCCTTGCCACAGAGCTCGCTGGTGCGGTGGGCGAGCCGGAGACCCCCTTACAGAGTCCTCAGCTAGCTTCTGCACGCGCAGGCTTTCGAGCCCAGCCGGGAGGAGTTTTAGAATCTAACATGATCTTTTTTCCCCTTTCCTTTTATCTTTTAAATGTGGACATAAATCCACATATTTCAATAACTCTGACACTTTTATAGAAATCTCATGTTTGGTTAGAATGGATTTTTGATGAATGCCTTACTAACGGCCCCTACAGGGCTGTCTCTGGAAGAAACGGGATGGAGAGGAGGCGTCTGTGGAAGAGATGTCTCCATAAAGCCGTGGCACCTTCACGCTGTTCATATGGGCATCCAAATGGAGAGGGAGAAGAAGCATGTATTTTATGAAAAAATGAAACTCAAACGGGAGCAAACAGAAACAACCCTACTCAGACGCTGGAGCCCAGAGACGGCGCCACCGTGACTCCCACGGACGAACTCTCTGGATGGCCCTGGACTCAGATGGCAGCCATCAGCCTCTGACCATTGCTGCAACCAAGACGTGCCAAGCCTGTGCCCTGATGGCCACACCACGTGCTGCCTTCTGGGTGGCTGGCATGTCCCCAGCTTTGCCTTCATGACCAAAGTGCTTCTATAATGTCCCTTTTGCGTCCATAGATGTCATTGGAGGTCTTCTGACTTGAGTGGGAAGAGACCTTTCCCGGCCACCTGTGCTCCCCCACCAGGCCCTCGGCACGCACCCGCTGTGTTGTGTGCTGGTGGGACCACGACCTTCACTTGCCAGGCTTCTGGTCAACAAAGCAGAAGTCATTTTAGTGCCTTTAATGCATGAGAATGTGCACCACATGTAAAGTCATCACAACCCCTTGGGGAGGGAGTGGGCTTTCCAGGGCGGCCATGACTTCAGTAGATCTGTGGCGCTTTCCTTCCTGTGAAGACGGAAGTGCCCTGCTCGGCGTGTATTTGTCGATGGCTAGTGTTCGCTTCTCAGGACCCAGTATGAATCTCCCTTTCTTAACATATTAGAATAACAGTGCGTTCCGGAGCCTCCCTCCTCCCCCTGGCCCTCTCTGCTCCCAGATCCTCCGAGAAGGCCGAGTACTGTCCAGCCGGGGCCTCCAGGGTCGAAGTGCAATTTTAACTGAAGTATTTGATAGATACATGGGAACGACTATATTACTGTCCTTTCTTTCCTATTGGCCTACATTTTCCACAACAGTAAGGACAGATTTTTAAATTTCAATAGAGGAGTCTTAGATTTTCAAGGCATCTTTCAAACGCGACAAAGCACCCCAGCGCCCACATGAGCGGTGACGCGGGGTCCATACACCTGTTCCAGCTCTTGGAGTCGCCGTGTTTCCTGTCACCTGGTGTGGTGGCCCCGTGTCCTTTATGGGTGTGCCACCCACACAAGAGGCCAGCAGAGCTCGCACATACTCCTGAGTTGAGACCCAGGACATTCAAGGTTTCCTAACGCCCTTCCCCTGTGGCACAAGTCCCAGCCATGGAGACTTTCCACAGTGGAGAGAGAGGCTTGGGCCGTAGAATGCTCCCCTGAGATGCAGTCATGGCCAAGGTTCTCCCACTAGGGTGAGAGGGTGGGAGAGGGTGGGAGATGCACGGGCTCTGCACTGAGCAAGAAAGAAGGAAGGAGGGACGGTCCCTTCGGCCAGGGCCACCGACTTGAAACAAATCGCATACGCACAGGCAAACAGTAGGTTTAATGAGCATTAAATAAACATTTGACAAAAAACACGCTGCCAATAGGTCAAAGTCCAGAGGATGCCACAGCGTAAGAAGACTGAGTTAGATAAGAAGTCTGCGGGATGGCTGCAAGCCCCCAGTGGTGAGCCGCGCCTGGAGGGCCGCACCCTCTCCTCCCACCAACGGGGCCAACATGGCCCGGTGTATCTGCCTGGTCAGGTGTAATATGCAAATGTTCAGGGTGAGGGAGCACTTTAAGACCTCAGGCATGAAATTTAAAATTGAATCCTGTCAAATCATAGGAACTCAAGTGTAATTCTTATTGTGTAGATGACAGCGAGCTAATTAGTAATACTGGAGAGAGGCGCCCTTCACCTCTGGGGTCATAAGGCGGTGTACTACCCCTTGTTTATTAGCTTAACACAAAGGGTCATTATGGTAATCCCACCCTCTCCGGGCTTTTCCCTTCTGCCCCTCTTCTTCTCTTCCTCTTTCTCTTTTTCCTTCTCTTTTTCTTCTCTTTTCTTTTTCTTTTGTCTCACTTTGATTCCAGGTAATAAAAGCTTTGCGAATAAACGTATATGACATTTTTTTTCTCAATATAATACAGCTTCAGGCTCTGCAATAGTTTAATTAGTATTTATAATGCCTCTGAAAGTATCTGCACACGAAAATGACCAAGATGGCACTTCACGAAATGCCATCCTCTTCTCTTGCCTCCCGTTCAGAAGAGACACAGAGACACAGAGAGAGAGAGGCGAGACAGAGACATCGTGAGGACAGGCTCAAGCCCATTCTTAATCCCCTGGTTATGGTTTCCGTTCAAACATTAGCGTCTCCAAGTATAATTATTTCTCTGGGTATCTTCTGGCTAAACATTATTTTTTCTGTACTGTACTGAACTGCCTCAGCCATTTTATAAAAGCTAAGTATTTCACTGAGCTCTTGCAATATTGAAAGAATCTATATTCTGTGAATCTGAAAACATGTCAGCCCACCTAAATTACATATTGATCAGGTTTAATTGCATGCCACCCATCAGTATTAGGTTTGAAAATTCATAAAAGAGAAATAATGTACTCTTTGTGGATGATTACTTCTGGGGCATTTAAATGAATTCCATCACTTAACCTGGGCTGCGACACATTATTGAGTCGTGCCATCTGGCCGTTCAAAGAGCAACACTGTAGAGGGGCTGCTCTCCGACAATCAGACAACAGCGAAGTGCAAACAATATAAATTCATATAGATTTTCTTTTAAGGAAAATAGCAAAGTAAAACATTAAAAGTAAACATTCATTTTTCAATCGCTTCCTGAATCACCCTCCTCATTGTCTCTGTATATGAGCCTTCATTTTTAATTCTTTTTGGATCTCAGCATCCTTTTATTTTAAGTAGTAATTCACATCTTAATTAATACATGGTAATCAAAGAGATAAGCAAAGATAAACGATTCACAGCTTGGTTTTATTGGTTAAGGTTAATTTTTTATGCAAGTGCATACAAGGATTTTAATGCTGACTCTCTAGTGGACAAAGCATTTAATTTTCTTTAAAAAAAAATACTCCAAAGTTTTGTATTGTCAGTGGTAAATGCTCTTTAAAGGCTGTCTTCTCATGAAGGTCACACTGGCTAGGAAAATGAGTCCATCACTAGTTTCCAGGACGGTCTTTACATTTAGAAATTATGTTTGTTGGTATTGGTTGTGTTTTGAGAAATTGTGCTTATGTATGTTTTTCTTTACAGATTATCAATACAAAGTAAAAAGAACCAGTTAAAATCATTGGGCTTACTTGGATAATAGTTTAAGAGCTACATTTTATTTAGACACTTTGGGGTAATAAATATCTGTGAGCATAATTAACTGTCTTTATCTAGGGCTAGTCCTGGAGATGCTGCTTTAGGACCTTCTGTATTGTCTCGCTTCAATGCCAACGGTCAGTTTTTCCCTGAGAGTTATTTGGGTCTGTGAGGTAGGCTAACGGGATTTGTTTTTAAATAGTGGGTTATTATATGGACACACTGACCAGATGCATCACTTTGTCTCATACTTGGCACAAACAAACCTTCGTGTTTTATTCTTTATGAAGCAAAGGTAATGCTGTGTAAATGAACTCTCTTGACACGTCTGACTTCATTGTTTATTTGGCTGACATTACAGTCGCGGTGGGCGGAAAGTAATGGCTCACAGCGGCCAAGGGGCACAGTTACGTCTTGAGTCTTCACTTAGGTCACAACTGCATCAGGATCCTCCAGGAGAATCAACGATCAAATCTAAGACAACTGAGCACACAATGCCTGGAAATACTGGTGCTTCTGCCTCTTGGTCCAAGGCAAACGCTTGTTCTCTCAGCCTGTACTTACCCCCACGTGGCATGAGCCCCGTATTCATACGGGAGTAGATATGGGTGTGTGTTATTGTTTTGTGATATTCTTTAGGAGAAAATGAGTGGATGAGAGAGAAGGTAGCACAATCAGCCCTTCCCTGGCAGGAGACATTTTTCCATGTGCCCCAGGTGTAGAGGTTGGTTGACCACACAATCAGAAAAAAACAAGTTCATTAATATCTCACCAAATTTTTATGAAAAAGAAATATTTTACAAATCTGCTGTTTACTAATTGCTTATGTTGTAGTAGAACAAATCTAAGTTGCCCACTTTTTTCCAAGTTTCTATGGAAAAGTAGGAAGAGCTTATAGCCAAGGAAAACTTTGAACTGTCTTTCTTTAGAAAACTTAAAACCCTTCCCTGATGGATTGTCATTATGAGTCAAGGAAGAATTGATCTTACTTTTGGCTATCGAAAAGCAGAGCACAAAATGAAGTGTCCATAGAAAGAAATTGCCTTACAGCATAATCATGAGGGACGAGGAGTGGAAGGAGAGGACATTGTCTTAATAATGAGAAGGAGTTTGAAACATGCAAAATTAAATAGATTCAAAGAACTAGGAGAAATCAGGCTGACCCTAAAATAAGTTAGACTGTATATAAATAATACTAAAATAAAAAATATGATGAGGGACCTGCAGTGTTCCTCAAACCGTCCATACCCTGGAAGAGGAGGTTATGAATGAAACAGCGCCTGCTGTTCATGGAGTTGAATCTGATTTGAAATATGAGCCCATATAGCTTAAGGCTGTGCCAGGAAGCCACCAGAATGTGGTTGAGACAGAGATGGTTATGGAGGTGATGGTGTGATTGTGGTGATGGTGGTGGTTGGTGGTGGAGGAGGGAGTGATGGTGTGGTAGTGGTGATGATGGTATTGTTGCTGTTGCCTGTGATGGTAATGGTGGTGATGGTGGTGGTGGTGGTGGTTTGGCATGATTGTGGTGTTGGTGGCGATGGTCATGTTGGTGGTGGTGGTGATGGTGGTGGTGGTGGAGGTAGTGGTGGTGGTGATGGTCATGTTGGTGATGGTGGTGATGGTGATGGAGGTGGTGATGGTGGCGATGGTCATGTTGTTGTTGGTGGTGATAGTGGTGATGGTGATGGTGGTGATGGAGGTGGTGATGGTGGTGATGGTCATGTTGGTTGTGGCGGTGATGGTGCTGGTGGTGGTGGTGATGGAGATGGTGATGGTGGTGATGGTTGGTGTTGGTGGTGGTGATGGTGATGATCATGGTGGCGATGGTGCTCTTGATGGTGGTGGTAATACAGTGATGATAATCCTGGTGGACCTGGTGATTATGAATGGATTCTTAAGAGGCAGCAATATGAAGAAAACTACAGAACTGATATAGAACACCTTACAGAGAAAGTCCTCTGTATAGATGGGAAAACCCAGTTGAAAAAGAATCTTGTGGTAGAATCCTGAATCTTAAAACAGCTTGTAACTGTTTGGCATTTTCTATATATTTCAGAAAATTAATAATCATCTAACATAGAAGAATGTCAATAGCATGTGTGTTGACCCAAGAAAACCAGTTCAAGACCTGGTTTTTACTAAATATGTGAACCTTGTCAATCACTTACAACTCTATGCTTGCTCTTCACCTATAACTACAGACTTAATAGTTTGGGCAAGTTAATCATTTGGGCCAAAAAAAGATCATATGTATAAATCACATAGCCTAGGGTTGATGCATATTACATACTTAATAAATATTGCCTTTTTTACTACCTACCGAAATGTTTATAAGATGTATCACAGTTCCTAGATTTGGGGATGTATTATAGAAATAATGAGTTTTCCCATTCTCTATAAATACATCAAGAATTAGTTTGTGGTATAAGAATGGGAGACTGAGGGCCTCCTGGGTGGCTCAGTTGGTTGAGCGACTGCCTTTGGCTCAGGTCATGATCCCGGAGACCCGGGATTGAGCCCCACTTCGGGCTCCCTGCTGGGCGGGAAGCCTGCTTCTCCCACTCTCACTCCCCCTGCTTGTGTTCCCTCTCTGGCTGTGTTTCTCTCTGTCAAATAAATAAAATCTTAAAAAAAAAAAAGAATGGGAGACTTAAAACCAAAGATACTTCATCATACTTTAATTTACATCCCACTTTCATTTGGTCCTGGGAAATATGCCACTTCTCTACAACTCTTTGCTACGCTCAATAGCTAATCAAAAGCAAGAACTTTCTGTGCAAAAGCAGGAGCTCATCTAGTGATGAAATATGTACCTTGGACTTTTCCTTTTTTTGGTAACTTGTACTTCATAATTGAACCAATGTCACATTATAAAACTGTACTTGTACTAATTGCAAGATATGGCAGACAATTTATTACGAAATTTCAGTTTGCTCAGTCTGTTTTCCACACCTAACTTTTTTAACTCTAAAATACTGAAAAAATAATGTTCTTATGTCATTTGTGCAATGATTTAAAGATGCTTTGTATAAGTTTAGAGTAAGATGATTCACATATATTGTGCACAGTTTTATTTACCACCGACTTATTTGTTTATAAGTGAGGAGATGCAAATCAAACTACTTTGTGGGAAGAGCTGGTTTAACTAGCTCAAGTAACCAAGCTGCATTCAAAGGCGGAGTTCAGATGCAGAGGATGGAGTATTTCTGTCTTCCATCTTTTTCCGGCATGCGGTGGAAAAAGAGCTCAATTTTGCCCTTTGGAGTGGAGAAGAATACTTTTCTTTTTGGGTAGAGGAAATAAAGCCTGAACAACCACCCCCAGAAGCTGCTGGCCAGAGTGTGGAGGGATTGGCTTCACATATGAACCTCCCACCAGTGTAGACAAAGTAGCACCTGCCTTCTAAATGGGAGTTGTTGCATTGTGCTCCACAAAAATCAGCAAACCAGTTATTGTGTAGCTAACACAAATGCAAGTACTGAATTATAGCATCTTTATTCAAGAAGATGCAGGTGCATTTGAGACTTTCTAATACTTTCAAGAAATGTGGCCAACTATTTAAGACTCAGGAAAATGTTCAAATTTGTTTCAACAACTATCCATCACTCTTTCTCTGTGTTCCTTGTCTTTATCTTTGAAGTTCTTGGTGCTGTGGGGTTTTGCAGTAACAATCTTCTTTATCTAGTGGATAAATCAATAACAAATCACTTATTCCTTAGTACCCGAGGAACAGTGTCTGCAGAAGTCCTAATGTGCTTTTTGGTGTACCAAATTAAAGCGTGTCCACAATAAATCATTCCCAACTGTTCTTTGATGAATTCTGAAGTGGCTGATGCCTTTAGTGTAACTGTAGATACTTCTCCTCTTGTGTGGCTATCTTCTTAAATGTCCTTCTGTCTCCAGACCAGCCACAAAGACATGCTTGTAGTAAATCTCTAACCACTATTTTATTGCAAATCCTCATAAAAGTTACATATGGAAAAAAATCGTAAAAACACTTTACTTCGGGAAAGGAGAAAAGTAGAAATAAATGAAAGTAAAATAGTGTAGCTGATTATGGAACGGACACTTAATAACTACATTCGCTTCGTTAAAATGTCTGTTATGGGTTGAACTATTTTCCTCTAAAAAGGTATGTTTGAGTCCCAACCCTCAATACCTGAGAAGTGACCTCATTTGGAGATAAAGGCTTTATAGAGGTAATCAAGTTAAAATGAGGTCTTGCGGATGGACCGTATTCCAGTGTGGCAGGTGACCTTACCAAGGGAAAATGTGGATAGAGACAGACATACACAGAGATAGGCATAGGAAGGTGGTCATTATATATTATTATTATATATCATTATATATATATATTATATATAGTGATTATTATTTTTTAACTTCCCATTAGACTAAGATTTTGTGAAAGAGAAGGCAATGTTCATGTTCCTTATCTGTCTTCAACCCAACCATTTACTATGTTGAAACACTTCACAATGTTTTTAAAGCATATGAACTGAGTACCCACCTAAGATTTCCCACCCTTGATTCAAATTCCATTTCCACAACGAAGGCATTAACACTTTAGATAAAAGCTTGACTTATCTATAAAATAACTAAAGTGAGAGATAATTTATACAAAGCGCTTATCATATGCTCTGTGTCATATAAAGGTTATAAATAAATATCATCGATTTTTATTACCAAACTCACAATTTTATGATCATAACAGATTTCAAGAAATAACTTTTTATGATCATTTTATAATCATATTAACTGTAAAGATAACATCTTTGACTACCCAAAACCAAAAAATGACTTTTAGAGAAGGTGACATTCGTACTTAATGGCATCATATGACCTATTTACTGATACTGTCTAGTAGGACTTGAAAAACAATGAGAACAAAGGCGTAATCTCTATGTATAAGCTTTGGGATCAATGAAAAGAAGAATACGCAATGTCGGCCACGTGAGAGATGGAACCCTAACATTGTGGACCCAGTATCAGGGACCAGGCCATGATGTATGGGCGGCACAGCGGGGAACAGCTGGGGTGCCCAGAAGACAGTGGATTTCTCTGATTCAGTGGCTCCAACCGGGGACGATTGTGCTCCCCCGCAGACAGTCATATCTGGAAACGTTTCTGAGTCGTGTTTTCTTTTCGTAGTGATGGAAGCAAGCTGGTAATGGGGATTCTTGTGATGTGGAGAGCAAAAGCAGAAGGAAAGGTAGAGCAAATTAAGTGTCCTATAACCTGTAATCCATGGAAAAATACTTGAGGTGGCCAGGGAGTAATGTTCCTCCTGGAAACTCCCGACTGTCTTCATGTTGATGCTTCGGTAGAGGGAAAAAGGAAACCTTGGCTTGACAAGCTTGACTTCACTTAGCCAGGCCCCCAGCATCCTGTGAGTCTTCTGAATGTGAAAGTCCTTTGGACGTCTCCCTTTGTGTTTATCCCCCCAGCCCCGAAGGATATAAGCAGCACTCAGTGAAGGACAAACCCTGTCCCCGTGCTTTGATTAACCACCATTCTGTACCAAAGACGTCTCCAGATTTCTTTCTTGGCCATTGGCTCTGGACCCCCACAACACTTCTCCAAAACTACATGACTTGCACAGTCTTGTGAATATGACATAACTCCCAAACTGTACATTTTAAAACGGTGGATTTTATGGTTTTTGAATTGCACTCAATAAAACAAACATTCCCCATTAGCACTGTAGTCCTGGGCTAATGGTTCTATCGCTCTTCTTCCTTTCTTCCTTCTAGAATTTTGGGAAGACTTTGAGTGGGCCTCACACAGATGAGCTGAAGGACACGCCTCTCCTGGTGTTTTTATTTTGTCCTTGGGACCAAACAACCGGCACAAAGCTCCAGTGCCTGCCCCTGGGAACCGCCCTGTGGCCTCGGGGCGGCTCCTACCTCGCGCCCACTATGTGCACCAACGTGGTGGAAACTGCGCACAGTTTAAATTTGGGGTACTACCTAAGCTTTGAGAATCGCCTGTGCAAGCCCGGTGGGGCAGCGTCCATGTGAGGAGCTCCACACGTTCCGGAACGGCATGAGGTGGCAACACAGCGGCAGGTAAGAGGACGCTGTGGCGAATTTATTCAAATCTTCCCTGGTACTGTTCCAGAGAAAGCGAGCGTCAACGAGTCTATTTGAGAAACAGTTACAAGTTGGGTAAAGAGCAATGATACTTCTTTCTGAAGAAAGACAAAGGGTTACTCTGACAAAGTGACCCTGTTATATTCTAAGGTGGGGTGAAATCTGAATGCATTTGCACATTAATTACTCTTCCCCGCACCGTTAATGAGTCGAACCCTCTTTGGCGAGGGTTTTGGTAACTGGGAGACATTCTTTTAATGGCATCTATGCAGCTGCAATCACAGCATCCTTTGAGAGAATGAGTTTTGAGAGAATGAGTCACGTCCTGGTCCTGAGGGAGTGCTTGCCAACAGGCTCTTGTGTGTTTTGTTAGACTTGTGAGCACCAAGACTCGCTTCAGTGTTGGCAAATGGATTGTGATTCGTGAGTAAGAACGCTCTGGAACCCAGTATCTGCACACTTTCTGGAAAATACGGCTATTTCCTTCAAGGATACAGAGTTCTAATTACAGAGTCCATCTCATCCTGAGGATTTGTGGGAGGAAGAGCCGTGTCTGAGAAAGAAGTTGGGGACTATCAAAACATCCCAAGAAAGATACGATGGGTACATGAAGGGGCCAAAAGTTCTGAGAGTGAATCTAGACTTTTCCTCCCTGTGTTAGGTGGTCATTCTAAGCACATTAGTGTTCACCCCATTGGTGAGGAAAGGGTCTCGTTCCCTGAGTAACACTGGCTGGCTAAAGACGGGATAACCGCCCAGGCCCAGGAAGTGGATGGCAGCGTCGTGGTCACTTGTGCTCGGCGGGGGAGGGCCCCGTCCATCACCCACCACCCAGGGTTGCCCACGGGGCTGCACTTGGACCGGGGAGCTGTAGCATGGCTTTGTAGTAACAAGGGTGTGGAGTGGGGGGGAGTGCCGACCACAGGGCTGGCAAGGACGTGAACCCCGTGACGGTGAGGGGTGGTGGGCTACAGCTGACCGGTTAGCAGGGCTCCAGCTGGTGGGGCACAGCCGCTGGGAGCAGGGAGTTCACACCCAGGGGCTCAGGGACATGAAGGCCGCCCACGAGTCGCACGTGGGCAGTGCAGGGTGCCGCGCGCCTCTGCTTAGGCGTAAGCGGGTGTGCATGCATGTGTCCCCCGCCCCGGGTCAGGTTCAGGAAGAGCCTGGGCACAGGTCTGGGAAATGTCTGTTCGTAGTATTTGTCGAAGTAAAGGAAGAAGCAAAACTTCCAAATGAATCCCAGCCTCTGACCTGCATATTCGAAGCCATGACTCCAGGACAGGAGGGAGGAGAGCAGGGGGCTGGCAGCCCGTTGGAGAGCCCGGGGACCCACGTAGTAAACATGCACCTAGACTGCAACTCTGAAACTGCTCACCGAAACACACCGTGTGTCATCCTCCCTGTGCCGCCCCAGAGGATAAGTGATGTTTCCGTAAACAGAGGAATTCGGCAGTGCGCAACGGCATGCTCCTATTTAAATTTCCTTTTCTTAATAAAGTGCATAATGTAACTTCCACTAGCCTCTCTCTGGCCCTGGCGTTGCCAGTACAAGGTTATCCAACACTCCCAACACACGATAACCACATGATTTTTCTACATTCATGTCCACTTTTGTTCAAGCTACTTAGATTATGAACACAAATGTGCATTCTCTAGTAATTCATTTCCTGAATTTCTGAGACGAACACTGTGGGAGAGGCCAGGCTGAAGGGATGCACAGGCTGGCAAGGGTGGTGTCTCTTCTAAATGAGAACAGTCGTGATGAACTCGGTGGCCAGCCTGCGCCGGACATGCTCTCGGCAAAAGCAGTTTAAGTTATTCTGTATTATTTTTTCTTCTATATTTTTGCACTTCTAACTAGAATAATGGTGCTGTGGAGGAAATCGAGGTGTGTCATCCAGGAGCCCTGGGGGTGAGTGAGTCAGGAGGTCTGCCCCAGCTGCATGGGTGGGCCCTGTGGTCTGACACCCCATGTTCTCCAACCTCTGTCCCTGGTTCTGAAACGAACGAGTTCCCTCTCCAAGGCTCACGCTGTATGGGATTTCCAAGATGCCCCTCCACACGTTCATTGTTTAAAACAAGGCTTTCTTGCCCTCCTGGACTGTTCAAGCCCTCGCCTGTCCTTGGCTGCAAATGTGCTTTCTGGGTAAGGTTCGTCTTACGGCAAAAGTCAGATTTGGTTAGATAGCAGTGTGGCCACAGGATGTGCTGTGTTGTGTCTCCAACATCAAGTGAACACAGTGCTCATAATTCTTGTCCTTTCTTGTGTAACCCCCTTACTCTACTGACTTCTGCTAGATTCAGGGTCCGGAAAGGAGGTAGGATTCTGCCCCCAGAACACTCATCAAATGCAGCCAGGTTCTGCACGTACGTCTGGAATGGTCTGAATTCACACTGAAATTGTCATTCCACGGCATCAAGGCCAAGAATCATATTTACACTTTGATCTTCCCGCCAAAGCAAGATCATGGTGGGTGAACATGGTCAAGGTTCTGGTGTAGGATGGAGGGTATCATCCCAAAATCATTCAGAACAAAGTTGTTATGACCATGGAAATGTGAAGTTTCCTAAATCAGCTTAGGAGAGTACGCCCTTGGCAGTCTTTAGGGGACTGGCCATGGTAAAGCTAACGCGCCCAGTTATTTTTATGTGTAGGGCTTGCCCCGTCTCCTGTGTGCTCAGTGATAAATAAATTCACGGCCATGAAGAAATTCTGAATTTCCTCTGAAACCTTTGTAACTCTTAAGAATCATTTCAAGTTTACCTTGCAATGCTTTGGGGACATCAAGTGCTTTAAATTTTCCAGAATCATGTTTCTCCAGGTCTTTTAATTAATATCAAAGATGTTTATTTGATGAGAACTTAGCGGGAGACAACAATGTCTTTTAAACAATTCATAGTCAGTGTCACGGCCTGAGATCAGGGGCTCCCCACGAGCACTCTGCACATGGATTCTGGATGAGATACAGTAAAGAAGAAGATAAAATGGGACTTGGAAAGAAGTAAGACTTCACACACCTTTCTTCCTTCACTACCTCGGAGCTTCGAATTTGAAATGTGCAGTCTCATGGGAAGAAGAATGGCTTTGGGCTCACGAAGCCTCCTGTCTACACAGAGTATGACCTCACGGTGTCATCTCAGGTGGGTAATTTCCGGAAGTCTCCAGGCAGGGGACAATTCATCAGACACAGTGCTGTCAAATAAAAACCAGATGCACGATCACCAGTTACTGAATGTTTGTTGAGCAAAGAAGCAAATGGGCACAGAAATATAAACTAGCTCTGTAATCTCTTATAAACTCAATCCCGAAGGGTTTCACATTAGACGAGAGAAAATCAAGCCTGCGAGCCACGAGGCCGTGCAGATGCCGACGCTCCAGCCGCACGTTGAAGCCAAGCCAGGAAGCCCTCCTTCCCATGCACACTGCTTAATAACGGTGAATGGAAGGGTCTGCTCCGTCCCCTCTCCTCTTCTCCTCCTGAAGCAGCAGCTTGTGAAAGCTTCATGGAACTTGCTCGTCGCTCTGGCGCCAAGGAGAGAACACTCAGTCAGCCAGGGCTCCATCTGCGGAAGGCACATCTGCTTGTGTTGATGTTAGCCACTATCGGAAGTAATCCTAAGTGGTGAAAAAGGTCAACATAAGAGTGATAGAAGACAAATGGAAAAGTGTGGCAAAATAACCCATCACGTGAGTAATCCTGGTAGAAAGTCTCGCAGCAACATTCTCCAGTTTCTGTTATATGTGGCCACTCTAGGTAAATGGGACAGAACATGTAACTTCAGGTGCTTCCTGCTGGGAAAGGATTGACTTTTTGCCTATTCTTTTCTCTGCCATAAACGTTCATATTTTCTTGTGTTCCTGTAGCAGTTTTTAGAAAATGGCTGGAAGGAGTTAAAGACGTCATGGAAGAGAACGTGTACTTTTGATTTGGGTCTGTTTGAGGTTGGGTGAGGAGGGATGTCTGCCTGATTTGGCCCTACAATGGACACTTTTATGACATAGTTACTGCAGAATTGTATTGTGTTCTAGTTGTGCATGTGTGTGTGTGCTCAACCTCTGGTCACACGAGCATCACTAATAAAGTGATGTTAGTTTGCTGTGGGTTTGAGTGCATGCACGTTTTCTCCATCTTCTGCCCTTCTCCTCATTACCTAATGGCGGTGCAGACTCTGTGGACATGCTCTTATCAGCAGAGGAATGGGATTTACCACTCTTGCTCCTCGGGGACCCAGATGATAAGATTTCCTGACATGTGTGATAGTCCCATCACCTTGTAGGACTGGTTCCCACAAAGTAAGATGCTGTTCACACAGTAGTTTAGAAAGTGGTCCCATTTCCAATGGGGGAAAGACCATCATCCCCTGCCCGCTAATGCTGTGCCTTCTTCTAAGGGTCATCATTCACTACTATCAATTTTAGTATGGTGGCTAAAAATTGCCTACACTTTCTTATTCTTCTGCACAATGATAGAATATATAAACTCTACAGATACCCCCTCCCCAGGATTTTAAATCCTAGAAAAGTTCGTGAAATTGCCGCATTGCTCTGGACATCATTAGTGATATCAACAACCATACGCTCTAGAGTCTCTCATTCTGGAAAAGGAGCTCTGAGGGCTGGTGCCGTTGCACTCCAGTTCCTGGGACTGGGTCCACAGGGAGTCTGCACACTGAGCCACGCAAGGACCAGTCTTAAAGCAGCAAATATCTTCCCGGCCATGATGTATTTAATGGGGACTGTGTATTCACCATGCATCACGCCCTTTACTCAACACAGGTATGCGGCAGTGGTCTACACTCAGGCACTGCACACCAGGAGGGCTGGGGACCCTCTGCCCCGGTGGCTTTACATCTTGGTCCGTCTCACCTACCACTCACTGCTACAGTTAGGTAGTTAACTTTAGGAGAAAACGTTTTGGCAGTGGTATAAGGATCAGGGTACCCAAAGTAGCCACTCCTTCCAGTCATCCTCGTTAAATCCGAGCCCTTCTCTACACAGAAATTCAACTGAAAAGTTCAAGACGGTGCCTGAGGTCTTGCTGGTCACTGTCACCTAGTCATTGGTCTTCACAAACGTTGCTCAAATACCTCCCTGAAGGGCTGGCTGGCTGACTCAGTCGGTTAAGCATTGGACTCGATTTGGGCTCGGATCCTGATCTCAGGGACATGACATTGAACCCTGTGTAAGCTTCCATACTCAGCGGGGTGTCTGCTTGAGATTTTCTCTCTCCCTCGGCCCCTCCCCACTCTCTCTCCCTATAAATAAACAAACAAATAAATAAATAAATAAATAAATAAATAAATATTTTAAGAAAGTATTTTTTTAAATATTTTATTTATTTAACAGAGAGAAACACAGCAAGAGAGGGAACACAAGCAGGGGGAGTGAGAGAGGGAGAAGCAGGCCTCCCGCTGAGCAGGCAGCCCGATGTGGGGCTCGATCCCTGGTCTCCGGGACCATGACCTGAGCCGAAGGCAGCCGCTTAACCAACTGAGCCACCCAGGCGCCCCAAGAAAGTATTTTTAAGCCCACATATCCCCCCAATTTTAATTTTAAATCCCAAATTTCATAATCTATTAAAACAGTTGTAAAAACATAATTTCTTTTCATGATCCCAGTATTTTAATATATGGTGATCAGCAGCCTCTCGTCGACCCTGGGATGGGGAAGTCCCTCTCTCTAGGGCAGTCTGGCCCCCAGGGAAGTCCCTCTCTCCAGGGCAGTCTGGCCATCCACACAGAATTCCATGTGGCTGCACAGTGCAAGGACAATCTTAAATGTAGTTCCTAGTACATCTTCCACACTGAACAGAAAGTCCTCAAGCATTGTCAATGGCCCAGTGTTTTACGCCTCCTTTTGCTCAGATACTGTGTGTTGACATGGGCAGTGATGATGTGTCCTGTTTCTGTTTAGTGGCTTCAGAAAACAATCCATGGGAATCTGGAAGAGTTGGAGATTTTCTTTCGCCCCCACCCGCACCCAGGGAAGAATCCTGATAAGGCCTGTGTTCTTTCTGAAACACACAGGTGAGGTCCAACCCTTCCATTTGGATGGCGCTCAGTTTAACAGAGATAAATGTAAAGTGATCACAACAAAGAAAAGTAGGAAAAAGAACCTTAAAGTCCTATTGTAGAACTTCCAAGACCTCATATCACAGTGAAAGAAAATGGAAGAATCCTAAGAAACATTTGTCAGTACTTAATATATGTCTACCAATGTGTTTAGCAATTTCATCCTTCTTCAAGCCCGATGAGCCGGGTGCCCCGTTTTATAGAGGACACTGAGAACTTGGCAGGCCAAGAAAATTTTCTAAGGCCAAGTGGTAAGTCCAGAATCTTAACATAATGATCTGACAGGAGCCCTTACTCTTTACCACAACTGTGGTGTCATGTTCCTTTATATTTTACCGTTCATCGTACTCATGTAAGTCTTGATTCTCTAAAGCTACCAAAATGAGGTAGTGTGTTTTTACACACAGAGGGGAAAAACCTTATTTTCAATCATTCACGTGTCTCACAAGTGACATATTAACATGTGTGTCTAAAATATCTGGATCAACTGTGCATGGATTTCTCCAGAAAACTCTTCTTGGATTCCCACATACAGAAATGATCTGTCCGAGGTCAGTCGTAACTCTAAGTGTCCAGTACCGTTAGAACATTATCACTGATGCAAATGTCTTTTCTCACCTTCCCTCCTATCACCCCACATTAACGTCAATCCAGAAAAATCTAATAAATTTAACACTTACAAAGAAATTCTCTTCCCCTTCCTCTTTTCTGAGAAAGAAATAACAAGATGAAAATCACCAGGCACAAAACATAAAGCTTCCTTGAAGATAAGAAATCAGTGTTAAGGAAATGCAAACCTGGTTAGAACACGAGGAAAATGCACGTTCTTTGATGGGTGACCTTGACTCAAGTCATCATGCTCTCAGTCATAGGGTCTGCCTCAGCGTCAATGACTGACGGGTTGGAAGGTGTGGATGTGGACCACATCTTAAGCAGGTGACCCCAGGGCAGAGCCAGCAGACTGAGGATCCATTCTCAACAACTCCAGGAGCCAAAAGCACCCTCACGGTGTGTCAGGATAGAAAACCGTGCCACTCTGATGGCCTTTGCTGGCCTCCACTCAGGACGCAGTCTCTCACTACAAGCAGCATGAGTCTGAGAATCCCTTTGCCTAGAATCTTTCTCACTCAGTTCAAGGGTCTTCAAAATAATAGTCCTAGGAATTATAAAAAGAAAAGCAGCTGACTCTTACTGAGTGCCTGCTATGTGTGAGGCCCTGGGCAGAAGTTACCCAAGGATCAGCTCAATTCCTCATCTCCAGCACCTTCTCAGGCTGTCCTGTAGCTTTAAAGACGGTGAGACTGGGGCTATGAGAGATCAAAGGAATTGCTCATTGAGAAGAGGAGCCCAGTGGATCACTAACCAAACTTTCATCAGAGCCACACCCTCGGTTCTAAAGCAGCCACTGACACCACGTTCCACCCCCTTTTAAAAATGGTTACTCTGTATAAAAATTAAATTTGATGGATTTAACAGACTATTTATATGTAGTATAAGTATATAAAGTGTTACGTATTTCATAGGAAATATCTTAAAGCAAGCAATGTAATCTATATGAGGGTATATATGCATACACATAGACACACAGGTATCTGGGGGAATTTTTTAATTTAAATTCAATTAATTAACATATACTGTATTAGTTTCAGAGGGGGAGTTCAGTGACTCATCAGTCGTGTAAAGCACTCAGTGCTCATTCCAACACATGCCCTCCCTAATAGCCATCACGCCGTCACCTCATCACCCAACCTACTTCCCTCCAACAACCCTCAGTTTGTTTCCTATGATTAAGACTTGCTTATTGTTTGTCTCTCTTTCTGATTTTGTCTTGTTTTATTTTTCCTTCTCTTCCTCTATGATTCTCTGTTTTGTTTCTTAAATTCCACATATCACTGAGATCATATGATAATTTTCTTCCTCTGATTGACTTATTCACTTAACATGGTAGCCTATGGTTTCCATCCATGTCATTGCAAACGGCAAGATTTCTTTCTTTCTCTTCTTTTTTTGGATGGCTGACTTCTTTATCCTTTCATCTGTCAATGGACACCTGGGCTCTTTCCATACTTTGGCTATTGTAGACATTGCTGCTATAAACATTTGGGTACACGTGCCCCTTCAGATCACTACATTTGTATCTTTTGAGTAAATACCTGGTAGTACAATTGCTGGGTTGTAGAGTAGCGCTATTTTCAGCTTTTTTTTTTTAAGATTTTTTTTTAATTTATTTGACAGAGAGAAACACAGCTAGAGAGGGAACACAAGGAGCAGGAGTGAGAGAGGGAGAAGCAGGCCTTCTACCAAGCAAGCAGCCCTATGTGGGGCTCGATCCTGAGACTCCAGGATCATGACCTGAGCTGAAGGCAATCGTTTAACCACTGAGCCACCCAGGTGCCCCTATTTTCAGCTTTTTTTTTTTTTAAGATTTATTTATTTATTTATTTGACAGAGAGAGAGAGAGAGAGAGAGAGATATCACAAGTAGGCAGAGAGGCAGGCAGAGAGAGAGAGGAGGAAGCAAGCTCCCTGCTGAGCAAAGAGTCCGATGTGGGACTCAATCCCAGGACCCTGAGATCACGACCTGAGCCAAAGGCAGAGGCTTTAACCCACTGAGCCACCAAGGCACCCTATTTTTAGCTTTTTGAGGAATATCCATGCTGTTTTCGAGAGTGGCTGCTCCAAGTTGCATTTCCGCAATATAAGAGGGTTCTCTTTTCTCCTCATCCTCACCAACAAGTTGTTTCCTGACTTGTTAATTTTAGCCATTCTGACTGTTGTGAGGTGGTATCTCATTATGGTTTTGATTTGTATTTCCCTGATGGCAAGTGATGTTGATCATTTTTTCATGTATCTTGGCCATTTGGATGTCTTCTTTGGAGAAATGTGTTTATGTCTTTTGCCCATTTCTTGATTGGGTTATTTGTTCTTTGGGTGTTGATTTTGATAAGTTCTTAATAAATTTTGGATACTAGCCCTTTATCTGAAGAGATATTTGCAAATATCTTCTCCCATTCTGTCAGTTGTCTTTTGACTTTGTCGAATGTTTCATTTGGTGCACAAAAGCTTTTTATCTTGATAAAATCCCAATAGTTCATTTTTGCCTTTGTTTCCCTTGCCTTTGGAGACATGCCTAGCAAAAAGTTTCTGTGGCTGAGATCATAGAGGTTGCTGATTGTGTTCTCTAGGATTTTGATGGATTTCTTTCTCACATTTAGATCTTTTATCCTTTTTGAGTCTATTTTTATGTGTGGTATAAGGAAATGGTTCAGTTTCATTATTCTACATGTAGCTGTCCAATTTTCCCAACACTATTTATTGAAGAGACTTTTTTTTCCATTGAATATTCTTCCCTGCTTTGTCAAATATTAGTGGACCATAGAGTTGAGGGTCTATTTCTGGGTTCTCTGTTCCGTTTCATTGGTTTATGTGTCTGTTTTTTACACCAGCACCATACGGTCTTGTTGATTACAGTTTCGTAACAGAACTTGAAGCCTGGAATTGTGGTGCCACCAGCTTTGGCTTTCTTTTTCAACATTCCTTTGGCTATTTGGGGTCTTATCTTGTTCCATATAAATTTTAGGATTATTTTTTCCAGCTCTGTGAAAAAAGCTGGTGGTATTTTGATAGGGATTACATTGAATGTGTAGACTGCTATAGATAGCACAGACATTGTAACAAAAATTTGTTCTTCCAATACATGAGCATGAAACATTTTAAAAAATTTTTTTAGATTCTATTTATTTATTTGAGAGATATAGAGAGATCATGAGCAGGGGGAGAGGCAGGCCCAGGGAGAAACAGGCTCCTCCTGAGCAAGGAGCCTGATGCAGGACTCAATCCCAAGACCTGAAATTATGACCTGAGCTGAAAGCAGATGCTTAACCAACTGAGGCACCAAGGTGTCCCGCATTTATTTTATTACTTTGTATTTCTCTCAATTTATTTTGTGAGTATTATATAATTTTTTGAGTACAGATCCTTCGCCTCTTTGGTCTGTTTATTCCTACGTAGTTTATGGTTTGGGGTGCAATGGTAAATTGGATCAGCTCCTTAATTTCTCTTTTTCTGATTCTTTTCTCTAATTTCTCATGGTTAGTGTATAGAAATGCAACTGATTTCTGTGCATTGATTTTATATCCTATCACTTTGCTGAGTTCTAGCAACTTTGGAGTGGAGTCTTTTGGGTTTGCCACATAGAATGTCATGTCAACTGTGAAGAGTAAGACTTTGACTTCTTCTTTGATGATTTGGATGCCTTTTATTTCTTTTTCTTGTCTGAATGCTGAGGTTAGCACTTCTAGTACTATGTTGAACAGCAATGGTGAGAGTGGACATCCCTCCCATGTCCCTGACCTTAGGGGAAAAGCTCAGTTTTTCCCCATTGAGAATGATACTCACTGTGAGTTTTTCATAGATGACTTTTATGATATTGAGGTAGGTTCCCTCTCTCCCTAGACTTTGAAGAGTTTGAGTCAAGAAAGGATGTTATACTCTGCCAAATGTTTCTTCTGCATTTATTGAGAGGATCATATTTTTCCTGTCCTTTCTTTTATTAATGTAGTGCATTACATTGATTGATTTGCAGATGTTGAACTACTCCTGAGCCCAGGAATAATTCCAACTTGATTGTGGTGAGTAATCTTTTAAATGTATTGTTGGATCCCGTTGCCTAGTATCTTCATAAGAATTTTTGCATCTATGTTCATCAGGGATATTGGTCTGTAATTGTTTTGGTGGAGTCTTTGGTTATGAGATCAAAGTAATGCTGGCCTCATAGAAAGAGTTTGAAAGTGTTTTTGTTTGTTTGATTATTTGTTTGTTTTAATATATATATCTATTTTTAAATAATTTCAGAAGAATAGGTATTAATTCATCTTTGAATGTTTGGTAGAATTCCCCTGGGAAGCCATTGGACCCTGGACTCTTATTTATTGGGAAATTTTTGATTACTACTTCAATTTCCTCATGGGTTATGGGTCTGTTCAGGCTTTCTATTTCTCCTGTTTCAGTTTTGGTAATTTATATGTCTCTAGGAATGCATCTGTTTCTTCCAGATAACCTATTTGTTGGCATATAGTTGCTCACAAAATATTCTTACATTTGTATTTCTTCAGTATTGGTTGTGATCTCTCCTCTTTAATTCATGATTTTATTTATTTGAGTCCTTTCTCTTCTTTTTAGGAAGTATGGCTAGGGGTTTATTTTTCAAAAACATAGCTCCTGGTTTTGTTGATCTGTTCAACTGTCCTTTTGGTTTCTATTTCATTGATTTCTGCTCTAATCTTTCTTAATGCTCTTCTACTGCTGGGTTTATGCTCTCTTTGCTGTTCTTTCTCCAGCTCCTTTGGTGTAATGTTAGATTGTGTATTTGAGACCCTTCTTGTTTCTTGAGAAAGTTTTGTTTTGCTATATACTTCCCTCTTAGGACTGCCTTTCTGCATCCCAAACGTTTTGAACAGTTTTCTTTTCACTTTCATTTGTTTCCATGAATTTTATTAATTCTTCTTTAGTTTCTTGGTTGACCCATTCATTTTTTAGTAGGCCGCTCCGTAGCGTTCATGTATTTGAATCCCTTCCAAATTTCCTCTTGTGATTGAGTTCCAGCTGAAAAGCATTATCATCTGAAAATGGAATGATCCATAGTCTTTTGGTACCAGGTGAGACCTAATTTATGACCCAGGATGTGGTCTATTCTGGAGAATGTTCCATGCACACTCGAGAAAAATGTGTATTCTGTTGTTTTAGGATGGAATGTTCTGAATATATCTGTGAAGTCCATCTGGTTCAGTTTGTCATCTGAAGCCCTTGTTTCCTTGCTGATCTTCTGCTTTCCATTGCAGTGATGGGAGGTGTTAAAGTCCCCTAGTATTATTGTATTATTGTCAATCTGTTGCTTTAATTGTGTTATTAATTTGTTTATATAATTGGCTTCTCCCATGTTAGGGACTTAAATATTTACAATTGTTAGTTCTTCTTTTTGGATAGACCCTTTAATTATGATATAGTGCACTTCCTCATCTCTTGTTATAGTCTTTTATTTAAAATCTAATTTGTCTTATATAAGATTTGTTACCACAGCTTTCTTTTGATGTCCATGAGCATGATAAATGGTTTTCCACCCACTCGCTTTCAATCTAGGGGTTTCTCTGGGTCTAAAATGAGTTTCTTGCAGAAAGCATATTGATGGGTCTCACTTTTATTATCCAGTCTGATACCCTGTGTTTTGACTGGGGAATTTAGCCCATTTACATTCCAAGTAAGTATTGAAAGATATGAGTTTATTACCATTGCATTACCTGTAAAGTCACTATTTCTGTATATTGCCTTTTTTACTTTCTGGTCTATTTTATTTTTAATTTCTCTCTATTTGTTTAAAGGATCCCCTTTAGGGGCACCTGGGTGGCTCAGTTGGTTAAGTGACTGCCTTCGGCTCAGGTCATGATCCCGGAGACCTGGGATTGAGCCCCACATTGGGCTCCCTGCTCGGCGGAAAGCCTGCTTCTCTCTCTCTCACTCCCCCTGCTTGTGTTCCCTATCTGGCTGTGTTTCTCTCTGTCAAATAAATAAAATCTTAAACAAATAAATAAATAAATAGAAAGAAAGAAAGAAAGAAAGAAAGAAAGAAAGAAAGGAAGGAAGGAAGGAAGGAAGGAAGAAAGAAAGAAAGAAAGAAAGAAAGAAAGAAAGAAAGAAAGAAAGAAAGAAAGAAAGAAAGAAAGGATCCCCTTTAATATTTCTCTCAGGGCTGTTTTAGTGATCACAAATCCTTTTAGTTTCTGTTTTTCCTGGAAGCTTTTTATCTCTCCTTCTATTTTGAATAACATCCTTGCTGGATAAATTATTCCTGGCTGCACATTTTTCTCATTTAGTACCTGAATATGTCATGCCAGCCCTGTCTGGTCTGCCAGGTCTCTGTGGATAGGTCTGCTGCCAATCTAATGTTTCTACCATTATAGGTTACAGACCTCTTGTCCCAAACTGCTTTAAGGATTTTCTCTTTATCTCTGAGATTTGCATGTTTCACTCTTATATGTTGGGTATTGACCTATTTCTGTTGATTTTGAGGGGGGTTCTCTCGGCCTCCTGGAATTGAATGACTGTTTTCTTCCCCAGATTATGGAAGCTCTCCACTATAACTTGCTCCAGTGTATTTTCTGCCTCTCTCTCTCTCCTCCTCTTCTTCTGGAATCCCAATCATTCTAATATCACTTCACTTTATGGTATCACTCATTTCTCAACTTCTCCCTTTGTGATCCAGTAGTTGTCTATTTCTTTTCCTCAGCTTCTTTATTCTCCAGCATTTTGTCATCCATGTCACTGATTCTCTCTTTTGCCTCATTTATCCTAGAAGTTAATGTCTTCATTGTTTATTGCATCTCAGTAATAGTTTTTTTTTTTTATCTTGACTTGATTAGACTTTAGTTTTTTCATTTCTCCAGAAAGGGCTTCTCAAGTGTCTTCTATGTTCATTTGTTTTTTTAATACCAGTTAGTCTCTTTATAATCATTACTCTGAAATCTAGTTATGACATCTCACTTATATCCGTACTGATTATGTCCCTGGGAGTCAGTACTGCCTCTTGTTTCATATTGTCATTCTGTCCACAGAATAGATGAATGAGAGAACAAAATATTCGGATGGCAACAATGACCCCAGAGAAATATACACTAAATAAATCAGAAGAGAACAGAAACTGAAAATAAATAAATAAATAAATAAATAAACAAGGAAAGAAAGAAAGAGAGAAGTATAATGAGACAGGTGAATAGAAAATGATCAGTACCTTGGATCCTGTGTGTATTTTGGTCTGTTAGAGAACTAGATCCAAAACTTATAAAGAAAGAAAAACTTAGATATGTACACAAATAAAATTAAGTACAATGAATGGGTAGAAAGTACCTGTAAAAATGAAAATTAAGAAAGACTAAAAAGAGAGTTGATAAAATGAGAAATTGATTGAGAAAGGAAAAGGAACAAAAAATTAAAATTGAAAGACCAAAAGAATCATGGGGGTGGGGGGGTTGAACATGATTTCTATGTGCTACATTCCCTCAGTGCCAGTATTTCCAGTTCTCTATGACTGTTAAAGTTGGTCTTGGCTGGATGCTCTTGACGACCTTCTTGCGGAGGGGCTTGTCGTGCTATTCTCAGGTGTCTTTGCACTGGGCAGAATTGGACCATCCTTGCCAGGGGACCAGCTATATAACCTGCCCTGGATTGCTATATGTGGCTTTTGTTCCCTGAAGTCTTTCTGTGCTACTCTAGAGGATGAGAATGACAATGGCTATGCCCCAATCTCTAGTCCTGGAGCCAAGCA
>PITA01017552.1:0-37125 GCA_004023965.1 Spilogale gracilis | reverse complement strand
CTTTTTTCAAATACAGACATGTTTACATTTCAATCTATACTACCATAATTATTTTTTTTTATGGAGTAGCAGGGGATCCATTGTTTTCACTGGCTACCAATCCTGCAGTATATTTGCTCAGCTCGGGCAGTCTTGTGCTACAACAGCTCCGTGTAGGTGTATACACACACACACACACACACACACACACAGAGGATATGTCCAGGTTTTACATGACATTTGAGAAGGAACAGGTAAGCAAGATCTCTTCAGGTCATAATTGTGGAGAGAGAGCTCTAGGACTTACAAAACCACTCACCATCTGTACCACCAAGGGCTGACTGCTAGGTGACACGCCACTGCAGAGCAGAAGAGGTGGTGAGGGTGGGGGTGGGGGGCGCTGGAGGAGCTCAGCCGCTGCTTACCCGACCTGCCAAGGTCTCTCAGGGCATTAGTCACATGCCGACTCCCGCGCTGCTGCCCACTGGGCTAAAGGTAACTAGCAGACAAAATTCATACTTGACTTCTCAGGAGGACAGAGGGTGGAGGATGGGCCAATGAGCAGCTGGGAGCAGAGTCACCCCACTGCTCCACCCATGGGCAGGGACAGGCATCAGTGTCACTGCCAGTGCCAGATCTGAAAACAGACACTGTTTTCTTTCTGCTCAGCTTCCCCATAAGAAGAGACAATCAACATATTTTTACAAAAAAAAAAACAGCGAAATACACGATCAGATGTTGGGTGGCTATGTCAAACCAACATGAGACAGACTGAGAAAGAAACAGACGGTCCGTAGCACACTCCCAGCAGATTTATTCTAGATGAATGCATAGGAATTGAACTACTCTGTTCGGTGTCCATTACAAAGCACCCGGCGTGTGCCAGGCCCTGTGCCCACAGCCGGGGGGACGGTGGTGCTAGGGACCCAGCGCACGTTCTCCCTGGGCTCACCGGCTGGTGGGGAAGGCACAAAATTAAGCCAGCAATGTCTGCAAGGAATGAGAAGTGTTACCACTGGTAGAAGCCGGGGATAAGGCAAGGCCTCCGTGAGGAAGAGCCCGTGAGGATAAGCAGAAAAACGGAGGCTAGTCCCTGTGGTCAGGTTTCATAAACAGCACTGCTACCCTACAATTGCGAAGCAGCCTGACGTATACAATTTGCAAACCTGCCTTCCCCTCCAATCATTCCACCTCTCAGCCGTCTTCATAACCATGGTGCCCCAGATCTGAACAGGGCTTTCCCACCCTACCCCAAACACACCCCTCTGCCCTGGTTTCTTCTCCTCTTCTCTCTCATAGGACCCTGAGGTGATTTCCATAAAACCTAGATTGCGTGAACTCGCAGGGCTGTTCAACAGAATCCCATCCCTGCATGAGAATGAGAAATAACTCCCCCGTGAACAAATGCAATCATAAGCTGGTGATTTTTTTTTTTCATTTTAAGCATTAGCAGGAGCCAAGCTGTAGACAGCATTAGACTAAGCAGGAAAAAAAAAGTCTATTTCTGGAGATAAGAAATAAATTAAGCAACTAAAAAAATCTAAGAAAGAAAACTTGAAAAAAAACCCAAAACCTTCAGAAAATTACTGATTTAGTAGCACTCATGCTAGACCATTTAATGAGACATGAGTCTGTAATGCTAAAGGTTTAGATCCAGCCACATTTTTATCCTTAGTGGGTAATGACAAGGGATAGCAGTTCAGTTCATGCCTCTCAGTGGGCAGCCAGGTGACAAGCTGCAAACCAGCTTCAGTGAACCCACTGGCTAATGCTATACGGAGGAAAACTACAGTCCTTCCAGTGACGAACCGAAACAAATCCTTCTTTTAGATCCACGCGAAGAACTCTAAGCGTGAATGGAAAGCATCATAAATCTTCTCCCTTCTGTGGAACTGCTATTAAGGAAAAGGTACTTGTGTTTTGAAATGGAGGCAGACCCACAGTCGAAGAAAACTGGCCACAACAAATGGCCTGCAGGTGAATATAAATACAAGCACCACACTTTAGGACAGTCCCCCAACAGGTCTTGAAGAAGAATAATCAAGACTCGTCCTTGCCAACAAATGATTAAAAACTAGGCAGATTTTATTCTTAGTCCAATGGTGTTCCAGCAGAAATATTCTTAAGAATTCCTTCAAAAGCAAATTTCCATATCGTCCTCTCCGGATGTTTGCAGGCCAGGCAAATAACAATGCTGTTGTTTGCTAAGAACATGATTTAATCAGCTTATAGGCTTAAGCAGTCAGTATTTCTCGGTCAAGAACGCACAAGCCTATTGGAAGCCAGCTTCTCCTTCCCCGGCAGCTACTCCTGCAGCTCCTTCCTCCCTACAGTGTTTGCTTACTCGGGTCCTGGAGTCTAAAACCACAAGCACCACACTTTAGGACAGTCTCAGAATGACAGAGAACATAATGATACTGGTCATGGGAGCGTGGTGCGTGTCCAGGGCAAAGAAGCAGAATGCAGGGTGCTTGGGCAGAAAGAGATATACAGAGCCAAGTCATAGAAACCAGATCGCACAACTGGCAGAAAACAGAAATCCTGGTACTTACTGACCCAAACTTTGGGAAGCCTACCTAGCGGCACAGCAAATGCTGATTTAGTGTTTTGGGAAGGCTTTTACACCCTGTATCGCACTGTCTTGTGATACAAAATGATCTTAAGAAAGCTGGGGCTAGAGATTTACGAGGCTTCCCTGAGACACCGATCTAACTCTCAAGTCATGCTTTTTCCTGTAGGCGAACAATTCCTAACCTCTGAGGAACCCCTGATCCTCAGCACCGGGAACACGCATAGGTTCCTCAGCATAGGGGGTTCGCAAGTCCCCGGCAGCCCACCCCAGCTCAGGAATAGTGAGGGCAGGTGTTCTCTACAGGTCCTTCTGGCACTCACATTCCAGGGTAGGAGGAGAGTGCAGCTCCTGAACGCCATGTGAATGCTCCCTGTCTTACATAACGGCTCGCATTTGCCCCATCGTCCTGGACTCTGAACATATGGGTCCAAGGCCAGCCAGACACAAAGGTTCACCTCTTACCATCTTGTTTACACCAGGAAAAAGGGGTGTGGGGCAAAGGTGACTCACAAGGGCATCATTCTCTAAGGACACAGGGATACGCGCGCGCGCGCGCGCGCGCGCGCACACACACACACACACACACACACACAGCTCCTGTGATTGTGTAGATTTATACTTACATCAGCATTTTATTTTCTTCCAATCATTTACAAACCAAAAAAAAAAGGGGGGGTGATCTAGACGTGTCTCCCCTTCTAAAGTTCCTCAAGCTTTCATTCAGCTGAATAATCGCGATCTGATGGAATACTTCGCCAGGAATGCAGGCTTCAAGCAAACCCACAGAAAAAAATAGCTCCCTTGCCCCAGCAGCAGAGGATGAAGAAATCCTGACATCTCCCCTTAAAAGCAGCAAGCCAAGCTGGCAAGATGCTGCCATTCCTTGCCCCACCTCCTCCCTTGTACAATAGGCTATTTACAGAAGGCTGAAACTCCCCCTTTGTCCTGTGCTGGCTGGGCAGAGCTCGGCCTCCGGGAGGAACAAGAGGGCAGCAGCCAGGCCGTGCGCTGTTCTTTCAATGCACCACTCCAAAACCGTTGGATTTGTGCTCCTTAACCCTGGCTGGCAAATGACCTAAAGCTAGATTTGCTTAAGCCATCCCCTCTTGAACCAAGAGAGCAGCAGGGCTCTCTGTGAAGAGAGATGTACAGGAGCTCCACAGGGTTGCTGGAGTCTACCAGCTCAAGAGGAAAAGCAGAAGTCGCTGTCCAAACCCCATTCTCAACAGGAGCTCCTGACCACAGTCACTGCCCTGGGACCATCGGCCTATTCTGAACCTGAGAAGGAGAAACACTCACCATCCAGGTGACTTCGGGATCCCACACAACAGCGGGCAAGTCGTTCCATAGGGAATTCATTACTCCCTTCCACTGCCTTGGAGCATTTCTTCCCAACTAAGTATAAGAAAACTTAAGCACCTCTGATTTCCATGCAAGTGAGTCTCTGGATGACCAAGTCAATTTCCAAGAAGACTGTAAAAGGAGCAATGAAGCAGAGACGCTCTGTTTTTAGAAACCTGATTTATGGAAATATTCAAGTCAAGTTGAAAATTCTCTACTAAACCACTCCCTGCCCATCTCCCCAAAGTTAGAAAGAGGACATAAAGCCTTTAAAGCTTCCAGCTCGACTAATCTATAACCAGAAAGATCAGGGCGGTACCTTACCTGTTCATATTAGTAACCACACCGCAACTTTCATATGGGCCCCCAAGTAGAGAGATGCCAGATACAATGCGTCCAACATGAACAGATCAACTTTTAGGGATAGATAAAATGGTCCAACGTCTACTTCTAATAGTTTCTGTAAGCTACATATATACTTAAGTCACATGACAAAACAAATTACTTTGCATTTCGCTGATATTTTGTTAACATTCTTTGAACAAGCTTCTTCAAACAGGATCCTTAAACATCCTTCTTCAAACACAATGTTTGAAGTGTGCGGTCACGTTTGTGTGGTCACACTACTGAGCAAATTCTCCGTCACAGGAACGGAGTGATATACATATATAAATCTGTAAAATGTAGGACAGTTTTTAAAATGTGTCTAGTGGGTCCATATTCATATAATTCATACTCATACTTGATTTCTGGCTAAACTGACTTTTGACAGTAACAGCCACTATTTGCCTTTGTAAGGTGAAGCATCCAGAAATAACAACTCGGCGAGTGTTACATTTCGTTGCCTTAGAAAAGCCCAAAGTCAGTGAGGTGGGCTCTGTGAGGACTCAAGACTAGAACTGGCAGGGGTGGCTTCAGAAAAGGGGACTTCTTCACCTGATGAGAGTGTTTAAGCTGAGGTGACCGACAGGACCCGCCACAAAATAGGGCCTGGGTGACAGAGAAGACACCTCACAAAATGAGACAGCCTGGGTGACACATGAAGACTGACAGAGTTTGGGGGAAGCCCTCACCTTCTCTTGGGGCATGAACATTATTTACTCTTCACATGTGGACCCCACTCATGAGGCCTGAAAGTAAGAGATGTAACACGTATATATAGGACATAGTGAGAAATGAGGTGGTAGTCAGTGCAAAAGAAATGAGAAAAAAGGTCACATGCCCTCAAGGAGGAGCCATGTGCAGAAGGCACAAGGGGGGCTGGTCCTCAAGGGATGAGTGTGGTCTCCGAACGTTAGCTCTGCTTCAGGGTACAGGGACCAAACAGGATGGCTGGAAGCAACTCCCCAACCTCAGCTCTAGGACTTCCGGCAAATTAATCTGGAACAAGTGATAGGATGAAACTGGATTCATGAGAAGGGAAGGAAGACATTCAGGGAAATCAGTGCAAAATGAGGACTTCTTTAGGAGCCACTGTGCTAAGCAATTACAAACCTGACTCAATGCAATCCTTACAACAGTCCTCGTGTAAGGAGATGCTTTACTTTCAGTTCAAAGACAGGAGACCTTGTGCCTGGGGAAAAGCTCCATATCCTGCCCCAGCTCCACCAGAGAACGGGACTAGATGCCAGGTCTGAAGGCAAAGCCTGGGGGTGCTGAAAGGCACGGGCTGCCACCGAGGCACACGGTGATTCCAGTCTAGACAAAGGTGGGAGGTGACATGCGGTATGACAAAAGAACTATAATACACGAGGGCTTTGAAAAGCAGGGATCTGAATCCCAACGCTCATCCACAGATGGAAGGACACCCAACATGTGGTACCGGCACACAACGGAGTATTACTCAGCCTCTAGAACAGAAGAAAATTCCGACATGCGCCTTAACGTGGATGAACCCTGAAACGACGATACGTGTTCTAGGGACTTTGAATGAGGCAAACGTATAGAGACAGAAATAGAGGCTACAGGAGTGGAGGGTGGGAGGGGCAGGGAGAATTACTTCCTCTCCGGTACCCAGTATGTGTTTGGGATGATGAAAAACTCTGGAACTCCACAGCGCTAATGGCTACAAAATATTGAGAAAGTACTTAAGGCCAACAAGCTATATGCCTAAAAATGGCTAAAAGGGTAAATTTTACATTATGCCTATTTTACAGTAAGAGGTTTTTAATGACTTAAAAAAAACCCAGATTCTGGTAATCAAGTGGTTATAAAGGGGGAAAAGAGGAGGAATCAGACAGCTGGGTTTTCAAGCCTGGGAGAATGAACCCCGTAGAACGAGGAAGGAAAAATGGGGAGAGGGAGACTGGAAGGTGGTTTGTGGTCTCCCAGCCAGCTTTCCAAGGTCCTGAAAGCCACCCTCCACGTGTGAGGAGAAGGGTCCATCCTCTCCCCATGTGTCCCTGGGCGAGCTCCCCTCCTGGCGCCTCGCCTCAACAGGGCTGGGAAGGCAGATGTCCCAGGGCCTGCTGCCTCCATTCCACTGCTGAGCTCCTGCCCTTCCCCTGCACCCAGCTTCTGTAAGCGAGTCTTCTATGACGGAAGAGAAGCCGCAAAACCAGAGAAACCTCCCAGGAGCTTCTAGGGAGCAATGGTGGGGCTGCAGGGAGGAGAGCCCTTGGAAACGCCCATGGCACGGGGTGGGGTGGCCATCTGAGATGCAAGGAATGCTGCACGCAGGACCTGCCCAGCATTCTCCGGAGACAGGGGGAAAGAAAGCCTAAGAGTTCTCCTTCCATCACCCTTCAACATAGATATGAAGGCCTGCTGCCACGTACAGCTACTTGAGAGAAAAATAATTACAGTCTGCACATGCCCAGCGAAGAGAGCCAGGTGAGTGAGGTGGCATGGATTTAAGAGGAGAAGTTTCCATTCAATAAAAAAAAAGAAAGAAAGAAAAAATTCCTAAGGGAGGCAAGATCTTCCCACTGGTCTTCAAACATTGATTTAATTTTGTTAAGTGAGTCCTCGGAAGCCAAGACAAGGCAGGGCCATTTCCTGGTACGAGTGAGAGAAGGGACAGGCTGGGTGGAACGGGCCTCAGTCAGTTGCCTCACTTGAGCTGATGGACACAAGACCATCAGTGACACGGCCGACCCAACCCTTGCACGGGAACTGAGACAGAAGAGGCTTCTGTTGGTCTGGCTTCCCACTCACCCACTGGATCCAAGAAGGCACATGACCTCAGCTGACATGTGGCACAGGAAAGGCCCAAATTATGTCTGGAGGACTGCATTTTCAAGAACATGACACCATGGTCTGAGGGATAGGGCAACACAAAGAGAGCCTATTCTGACAAGAGCTAGGGAAGGAAATACAATTCAGGATGGACTCTCCACTTTCCCGATCTGTGATGAGCCACAAAGCAAGCTCTGAGACAGGAGCCTCCACCTTCTTGGAGGGAAAGAACTTACTGGGAAAGACAACAAATGCCCTTTGATGATAGCCACAGCTGGACCCAGCGAGGCAGGAACCCCTCTCCACTCAGGGCCCCGGGATGGAAAGGAGGGCCCAACTGTTTGAGAAACTACACACAGAGAAGGTACCTAAGTCCCAGGGTCCCTCAGATGTTGTGTCCAAGAGAATATGAGTCTCAGAGGCAAAAACCTCGTTCTAAGTACTGGCTGTGCCCGCTGAGCTGCTGCCTGTGTGGGCCTCAGAGGGGACACAGAAAGGGTGGGAACAGAGGAAATGTGCGCCCCCTTCTGTCACAGATACCGTGGAGCATCTCCAAGGTGATGCTAGAGAAAACAAAAGGCCACATAGCCTTGAAGTCGGGGACTAGATAACAGGATTCCACCTCCACCCAGGAACTCCAGATGACAGCACGGCACAGAAGGACAACAAGCAACATTAAAAACTGTCAATTCGGGGCACCTGGGTGGCTCAGATGGTTAAGCGACTGCCTTCGGCTCTGGTCATGATGCTGGAGACCCTGGATGGAGCCCCGCTTCGGGCTCCCTGCTCCACGGGAAGCCTGCTTCTCCCTCTCTCACTCCCCCTGCTTGTGTTCCCTCTCTAGCTGTGTTTCTCGCTGTCAAATAAATAAAATCTTAAAAAACAAACAAACAAAAACTTGTCAATTCTATGCCATGCCACAGAGGTATTTGTTTTGTGATTTTATTATTCTATGTACTTTGCTGCGTTATTATTTTTTTCTATCTCCAGATAAAGAGGAGAGCACTAGGTCGAGTCAGTTCATTTCCTCTCATACGTACGTATTTCCCATCTGCTCTCGCAAAAACGGCCAAGGGCCTTCTAGGAGAGTGAGAGGTGGGGTAGAAGCCCCTCTCACCATCCGCCCCGTGTGGGACCCTGGCGCAGCCACTGACCAGCCATGTGGCAACTTCCACCCAAGGGTCCCTCTGAGAAAGGTCCCACTGCGAATGAACAAAATCACAAGAGAAAAACCCACTCTCTCTCATCCCTGGCCAACAGAAGGCCAACAGAACGAGGACACAGCCCTCCCAGCGCTTGCTCTGCCTTTGAAGAGTTTAGGGTATCGGTGAAAACAAACACACCTGCAGAAAAGATTTAATCAGACTATGCAGACAGAAGGTGAAGAAGTGAGCGGTGGAGTGCTTCAGGAGGGAGAAAGCACTACAGGTGGACCTGGGCCGGAGTGTGGAGGGAGGGCCTTCCAGAGAGCCCACAGGGAACAGGCCCAGCCGGGTAGGGGTGGGGCAACAGCCTGAGGGCCCGTCCAGGCTGGCTGGTGAGGACAGGGGCAGCTGGCTGGTTGGGAACCACAGTGTCCCAAACCAGGGCCACAGTCATGCCACCAGTTCAGGCTGAGTCTTGGCTGGCTGTCAAAGCTCGTCTCCCTACAGCGGGGTGTCGTCTGCCGAGTATCCCTTGTCCCCACCAGGGCGAGGCCCGGTGTGGGCAACAGAGAAGAACAAGGCCCAGTCCTTGATGCTCACAGAGGTCATGACGATCAAATAGCAGTGACCTGGATAAGAAGGCTGAAGGGACACAAGACTGGGTTGAGTTACTTACACCTCTTAAAATAGACCGTGGCTGCAAGGGGACTGATAAACTAGAGGAACAGCTTAGGCACGTGGGCTAAGTGGGAGACAGAACATGGACAGACCCTCTACCCACACAGAGGAAGGCCAGCCACTCACGGATGGGGACACTTTCTAGTGTCTATGGATTTCAGCATAGAAATTAATTGTTTGACTTAATTGTCTGTGTCCCCACAGCAAAGTACATGGAATAACAAAATCACAAACAGCAGCGATGAAGAGAACCCACCAAATATTCTTATGTGGCAGGCTTCCTCAAGACCAGACACAACCTTGGAAGAGCATGGGACCGTGCTGTGACCTCTGCATGTCGGCAGCTCTGTGGGAGACCTGGGCGGTGGTGGAGGAAGTGACATGTGAGACGCAGACAGGGTTGAAGGATTAGGCTCATTGTTCATGGAGGGAAGGGTGGGGGGGGGGCTTGGTGACAACCCTGGGACAAGGGCTAGAATAACACCCAGAGTTCGGGTAACTACCAGAGTCTTGAGGTGACTGGCCCCAGGGAAGCTATAAACAAAACAAATCTAACAAGCTGCAGAGGACTGTTGAAAAGAACTCCGTGTTCTAAAGGGAAGGAAGAAAAAGAGATGGTCTCATCCTCCTATTACCTACTTACAACAAGTGACACAAATTTGGGGTGTCTATTTTCTCCCTGTACTTTGTTTACATTTTATTATGAAAACGTCCACATGGATTCAAAGATACACAGAATAGTGTAAGAAGGCCCTATGTGCCCCTAATCCCAGCTCCACTTTTAATCATGATCATTTTGTGATTGTTACACCTCACTTTACACCCATTTAAAAACAAATGATTTGAAAGCAAATCCCACACATCTTCTCATCCAGGTGACACTTTGGAGGACATCCAGCACGACGCTCAGACGGCTCTGTGAATGGATCTGCTGGGGGTCACGCTGACTGACCCACCCACTGCGTCCTGCCCACCGGGACTAAAGGTTTCAACAGAGAAAGCCAACCTAAATATTGACATAAACTGCCAGACCCAGCATGATTTTTAAGGGGTGGGGAAAGGTCCCCCACCCAAGGAAAGGTCCATATGTTCAATTTGAGAATATTTACTGTGTATGCACTCTATATCAAACATTGCTCCAGCATCAGCGGAAACAGTAGTGAATAAAACAGAAACAAATAAATGAATAAAATCTTTGTCCGGGGGATGCCTGGGGTGGCTCAGTCAGTTATGCATCTGTGTCTGGCTCAGGTCACGGTCTCAGGGTCCTGGGACTGAGACCCACGTCTCAGGCTCCCTGCTCAGTGGGGAGCCTGCTTTACCCTCTCCCTCTGCCCCTCCCCCTCCTCATGCTCTCTCTCCCTCTCTCTCTCAAATAAATAAACAAAATCATTAAGAAACAAAAAATTAAAATAAAATCTTTGTCCTGGTGAGGCTTCTACATTGTTAAGCTTTGTCCAATGTCTAAATACACTCTCACGTTAACATAACTCTTCTGACGTCCAAGGCCACCTTTGACATGAATCACAACTTAGTTTTACAAAGCAGTTTTGATCCCTCCTTAACTGACAAACTGAGTTCTCTCTCTCTCTCTTTTTTTCTTAATGGCATTTATAGGTATCTTGCCATGTTGATGTAGAGAAGGAGTTAATTTTACGGTTCTCTAAACTTTTTAAAATGCATCCAAAATAATAAATAAGTGTGTGCTTAATATGTAAATACCCTCATCTATGAACTCTAGACACGTGCAAATATTTCCTGAACATTGCAAAATATACATGTATGAATTTAAGCTATAAAGTAAGTATCTACCGAAGTTCTAATACATCCACTCTGCAGCTTGGGTGGTCTGCCCCCACTGTGGGGCACGAGGCATGTGTGCCCCATTTTGGAGACTACCAATGAGCAGTACCTGCAAATTCTCTGGGCACCTGCCTGGCTAGAGTGTCTATCAGTTCTTGAATCTGGGAGACAAATAAAAGTGCTAACTGGAGTACCCTAAAAGCGTTCCACAGCTAGGGGGCAGCATTAAGAACTGTGGCTAAAGCCCACACACAGACTTGCCGCCTAAGAGGGAGAAAAGATACTCAACATTGCCCATGAGGGCAAGAAGTGTCCTGGAGAAGACAGGACATTGCCAGTCACGTCGCCTGGCCAAGCATGAGAGCCCAAATGGACTGGAGCAGCTAGTCTGGAGCAAGGAGAAATCGAGGCCTCCTCTGAGGAGCCCCAGGCGCCAGTCCCTGCCTCAAGGGCCAAGGATCTCCAGCCCCAGCCTATACTCTAGAGAGGCGCTGGCATCATGGGTGGCCCTTATCTCTGAATCCTGTCAGGAAAGCACAGGCCTGTTCTGGCTTTGGAGACAAGCCTGTCTCTGGGCTTGCGTCACACTCTCTGGGTCGTGGTTCCGGCCCCTGGAGGTGGCCGGTTGGGCTGCTCGACAGGCAAGGTCCCTGCCAGCTCCCCATTCTGGGGTACCTCAGAAGCCTGCCTGAGGCACAATGTGAGTAACTGTCCCTACAGAAGGAAGAAACAGCTACTTGACCATGTCACTCGTGGCACAGAAACAAGGTATGGTTTTAAGTAGAAATACCAGGTAATGAAGACTACAGTACAGTTATGTAAGATTATCTAGAACTTGACACTGATCTGCCTTCCTCCCACATCCTGCAAAGCCTATAACCACCTGCTGTTTGAAAATCTCCGAAAGTACCCTGAAAGAGATACCACAGATCTGCCCCTAGACACTAAGTTCAACCCAATGAAAGTTCAGGCTTTGGTCTAGTAATTTTTTTTTTAAAGATTTTATCTATTTGACAGAGAGAAACACAGCCAGAGAGGGAACACAAGCAGGGGGAGTGAGAGAGGGAGAAGCAGGCTTCTCGCCGAGCAGGAAGCCTGATGTGGGACTCAATCCGGGTCTCCGGGATCATGACCTGAGCTGAAGGCAGTCGCCCAACCAACTGAGCCACCCAGGCGCCCCTGGTCTAGTGATTTTTGATGCCTCGGTCTTAGCTACAAGATCTAAGCTTTGCCCAGGATCATAATACACAAACCCAGAATATTTAAATGTATATTCTTGTCAGTCAGTGACTCCCTTCTATAGGACACCTGACCGTCTGAACATCTCCTGGTCCCAACCACCATCAGACGATACTAGGTGCTTACTTACGGTAAGGTCCCATGTTAAATGCTGCTGAAAACACACAGATGACAATGACTCAGTCTGTTAAAGGCCCAGAGCCTTGGGGCGCCTGGGTGGCTCAGTTGGTTGAGCGACTGCCTTCGGCTCAGGTCATGATCCCAGAGACCTGAGATCGAGCCCCGCATCAGGCTGCCTACTCCGCGGGAAGCCTGCTTCTCCCTCTCTCATTCTCTCTGCTTGTGTTCCCTCTCTCGCTATGTTTCTCTCCTTCAAACAAATAAATAAATAAATCTTAAAAAAAAAAAAAAAAGGGCCCAGAGCCTAGAACAGAGCTGGGGAATCTATGTGAGGGAACAAGATATGTTCACATGAAAGGCAAATGAAGGAGGGAGGGAGGGGTGCTATTCCAAACAATGAATAACCAGTACAGCCAGACACCAACCAACTGGGAAAGAAGTAGGCCACTGGCTCTGAACAGGCTCAGGAGATCCCTGGATGGGCCAGGCTTTAACTCTTCCGAATCAGAATGAGGGGTGTGGGCACTTGGGGTGGTAGTTATTTCTAACCAATATGGGAGTATTTCCGCATTTGAACCACCAGTGTGGCTGCTGGTGCACCCCAGCTAGCTGAATGTCAGCCTGGGGTTCTAGTGAGTGATCTGGATCTCTAAGGAGCAGGGCTATGAGGCAGGAGAGTGCGATGACGAATCGCAGACAGGTCACGCTAAATGCACAGGGTCCCCAAGGCCCTTCCAGGACACAGAAGTCCAGACAGGCAGAAGAAAGAGCTCACAGAAAGGGCCTTAGGATGCAGAGATCTTGATGCAATCCTGTGCTTCCAGAGTCCGCCTTCCAGAAGTCCCAGGATGTGGTAGTTCGAGAGAGGCACAGGAAATAGCAAGTTGGAAGCAAACTCTAGAAGCTCCCGAGAGCCAAACTTAATAAAGACTTGGGGCTTTCTAGAGAGAGCCCTGGAAAGCTTCTGGGCAGAGGAGGGATTCAATCAGAGTTCTGCATTAGGAAAAGTAATCACCCTCCATTTTTTTTTTTTTTTAACAAAGAGTCTCTGCTGTCTAAATCAGAGGTGACAGGACCATGACGCCCAGGAGAAAAAGGAAGAATGGGTATGTGTTGTGCAATACTGTACAGAAAGTAAATTAGGAAAACCAGATTTCAGGGCACAAATCAAGGAGTACATCGAGATCTGTTCATTCCCCGAACAGGCCCAGGAACAAACTCCACTGTGTGTCATGGCCAGAGGGGAACACAGGTTGTGTAACCTGGGCTAAGTCACCCATCTCCCACACAACAGGTTTGCCAAGGGAGCAAATTAGGCTATTTCAGTGTTCTGGGGGTCTGGGGTCATTGGGACGTCCCTCAGACCGGGGTGACTGAGAAAGCGAGTTTATGTACCTTTGACTGTGGCAGGCCTCCTTTTATTTGCTATCTTGGGGTTCTGCCTCAAATTGTACTAGAAAAAAGGCACCCCCTCCCCACTAGATACTAAGGGGCAATGACATCGAAAAAAGACCTAACTCTGTCCTCAGTCTCGCCACTAGCTGGGTTACCTGGAACCTTCCAGACAGTCCCTGGACTAAGAACATGTCAAGGCCTATGGAGGGGAGGCAGCCAAGCCAATTAATTAGGAGCTCTGACCCTGAAGCCTGACTGTGTAGGTTCAAATCCTGGTGTGGGCGACTTAAGCCCTGCACCTGTTCCTTATCTTTTGTAAAACAGGGATAAGAGTAGGACCTACCTTGCAGGGCTGCTGGGGGGATTAACCGAGTTAGCACGTGAGAAGCATGGAGAACAGGCCTCGTGAAGCTGGCTGTCAGCACCGCCTCTCCTGTCCTGCACCGGCCCCTGCCCGGACCGGGGCCACAAGGTTAGTCATCTGACACTGCCCTGCTTTGTAGGTGACAGCTGAGCCTTGAGGCAGAAATAGTGTCCGTAGCAACTTTCTCTTTACTCTAGTTGTTAAAAGAATAAACGGTATTTGAGGTATTTGGACCCGAGCTATACAGACATTTCTCTCATAACAAACCTGAGGGGGAAAGTACCCATTTCTTCCACAGCCAAAACTGTGCATATGGACAGATAATATATTTATCAGAAGGCCTTCCAGAATGAGGAAATGGTATAAACAGCAATCCACATTTCCTCCTTGGATGCCCTAATTTTTTCCATTTCTCTCTCCAGACCATGAAATCCTTATTTCAACAGCTTCTGACTAGAACACATGAACCCAAAAGTCCATTAAAATCATTCACTGACAAAAAGAATTTTCAAGTGTGCCTGGATGGCTCTGTAGGTTAAGCTACTGCCTTCGGCTCAGGTCATGATCTCAGGGTCCTGGGATGGAGAACTGCATTGGGCTCTCTGCTCAGCAGGGAGCCTGCTTCCTCTGCTCTCTCTGCCTGCCTCTCTGCCTACTTGTGATCTTTCTCTCTGTCAAATAAATAAATAAAATATTTAAAAAAATTTTTCCAAATTACCGTCAATTTCTAGTTTTAGAGCAGAACATGCCCTAATTTCTTAAAAAGATACATTTAAATATATGAGAAGCTTGGCAAACTGTCCTGAAATAGTTATTCTTAAATATCCAACAATAGGGGCACCTGGGTGACTCGGTCAGTTGAGTGTCTGACTCCTGATTTCAGCTCAGGTCACAATCTCAAGGCCCTGGAATCAAATCCCAAATTGGGCTCCACACTCAGCAGGGAGTCTGCTGGAAGAGTCTCTCCCTGCCCCTCTGCCTTTCTGCCCCTCCCCCTCCACACACACGTGGCCTCTCTCTCAAATAAATAAATAAATAAATAAATATTTAAAAATATATATCCAGTGATAGGAGAAGGGTAAATAAATTGGGACATATCCCATACACCACATTATGCAGTCATCCTCAAAACTCATTTTTTGAAGAGCAGGTAACATAGAAAAATGTTCGCAATATAACTTCAGTGATTAAACTTAAGTTACCAAAATTTTTATCTTCGGGGCTCAGTCGTTAAGCGCCTGCCTTCAGCTCAGGTCATGATCCCAGGGCCCCGGGATGGAGCCCCGCATCAGGCTCCCTGCTCAGTGGGAAGCCTGCTTCTCCCTCTCCTACTCCCCCTGCTTGTGTTCCCTCTCTACGTCTCTGTTAAATAAATAAAATCTTAAAAGACACTTTTTTATCATCAATTAAAACCATATACTTAAATTTTTTTAAAAAGTTTTTAAAAAACACAAAAAGGAAAGGCACAAAAATGTGAATAGCATTTATTCTCTTCAGGACTGTTTTTTTATAGTTCCCGACTTTTCTATAAGCATAGATTCCTGTTATAATATAAAAAGCATACAATATATATTCCTATTTTAATATAATTCTATAATAAAAGCATACATTCCTATTATAAATACTTTCATACTTACATACTACGTATACTTTTTAAAATTATAATTTTATATTTTATACACACACATATATATGTTTTCTGAGGCAAATCGCTTTTATATATTAGACAGCTTTCAAATTTTCATGTAAAACTTGAAGACTGCCAAGTACCTCATGAAGAGAATTAGCCCAGGTACCTACACAGAGCCACCAGTTCTGAAATCTTAGATTCTGGAAACAAGACATCTGCCTCCAGCCACAGGCATTTTCCCAGGCAGGGAGCACAGGGCAACAGAGGGCTCACCTCCACGTAATTAAGCTTTTGTCCAAAGAATGTGCCCTCCCTCCAAGCCAGCCACGTTTCAAGCAAGGTTTGTTCATTCCATATTTTACTGCTCCCTCTTGATTTCACAAAGGTCACCACTCGGTCGAGAACCTGAATGTCAGGATGTAAAAAAAGGAGAAAAAGTAACCTAACACAGACTATGCAATAGTTTTCTCTTGTCCTTGTGGTCTGGAGAATTTTTTCAGAATTATGTATCACCTTAGGCTTACACAAACTAGGAATTTCTATGAGCTTTCTGTCATTCCCCATTTTAGTTAAGGAACTAGAGATAAAATGATCATTTCAGAGTTGCAGCCACAAACACTGGTAAAACTGCCTCTACTCTAGTTGGTAAGCTTTACAAACTTGGGTTTCTTTAAAAGCTCTCAAAGGGGGGGCGCCCGGGTGGCTCAGTCAGTTAAGCGTCTGCCTCTGGCTCAGGTCATGATCCCAGGGTCCTGGAATCCAGCCCCAGATCCCCAGATCCCCAGATTGGGCTCCCTGCTCAGTGGGAGTCTGCTTCTTTCCCTGCCTCTCTCCCTGCTCATGCTCTCTCTCTCTTTCAAATAAATAAATAAAATCTTAAAAAAAAAAAAAAAGAAAAAAAAAGCTCTCAGAGCCCCTTTAAGTATGACAGTATTTAAAACTAAATTCAACCACTGACAGCATTAGATCAGCTCTGTTCACTGAGATGTAATTTCCAGGCATGAGTGTCAAAGGAAAGTGACTCTAAGACATTTGTCTGCCCAAGCTGGAGGGACAACCTTCAGTAAAATTTCTGGCACTGTCACTGTACCTCCTCTGCCTGACCTGCCCATGAGAGAGCAAGGCTTGAAGACCAAGATTTCAAGTTAGGCCATAGGATACTAACAGACTAGAGCCGCCTTAAAGGAAGTTCCTCGGTATTTTTTAACACAAGAGTCTAACCCATTGCATCATCCAAACAATACTGTTCATAAAATATTATTAGTGGATCCTAACTCAACAGAAGCAGGAAATAAGAGAGAGTAAGTGCAATAGAAAAATGGACATATGCTTTACGAGGCGAGTTTGCACAATAAATTCAGCAACAGACGTTAAAAATTATATATTCATCAGGTTCCTGAGTATCAACTTCTAGAAATTACTAGTATTCTTATAGTCGTGCTCTTTCCAGAAAAGTGAAACTTGAAGGAAGACAGAAGTCCCCAGCTGTAATGACAAAGCAATCTGATCTTTCCCCAGCCCCTCCTCTGAACACGTCCTTTTTCCACAAGACAGCTACCTCAAAAACAAAAGATGTAGTAAGGCCTGGAATGAGGCACGACACTGTGGCATGCTAGGGCACTTTCAGTTCTTTCAAACTTCATTCAAAAGAGAGAGCCATGAAAACTCTACCTCTATGATACAAACAGAAACCATTCCTTGCCTGCATTTGTCCCAAGTAGCTATCTCTCAAATGCCCCAAATCAAAAAGCCCAGAGATCTCTTTCTAGTCAGGCTGTCTGCAATAATAATAAAAGCACTGCCAAAATATGCATAACAGAGACAGGAAGGAAATAGGTCAAAATGCTTATAATTGTGAGGGTAGGGTGACAAAAAAAAGTATTCTTTGTTTACAGTAAATGCAGAGATCTAGAATATATGACCTATAATGTGTCTATATTATTTTAAGTGAGGAAGGGAGGTATGAAGTTTGCTACTTTTAAGGATTTTTTTTTTCCAGTCATAGAATCTTAGCTCCTGAAAGTGAAAGGCTGTAGCCTAATGCAGTTCTTTCACAAATATGGAGTCAAGTTTCAGATTGGGAAGGGATTCTCCCAGTTGAGTGAGGACAAGAAAGAATGTCTCAGAAGACTGTCTCCCAATGATGGGGAGCAAGATTTCCTTTAAAAGTTTGACCTCCTTGACCCCACTCCTCTGCCAATCTAAGCTGCCATCTCCACTTGAAAGTGCAGAATCAACCAGACATTTCTGACTGACGTTTTGTTTGTATTAAGCAAATAACTGTTTACACTGAGATAATCACAGGTGAAATTTGTGTCAGAAACTGAGAGATTTCATGTTTTTCTCATGCTAAGCAATGACAAAAATAAATAAGTAAATAAATAAGTAAATAAATAAATGGAAGGGTATTGACAGTCACCGGTACTTTGGATACTCCCGCACCAAGAAGATGCTTAAAAGTGTTAACTTTAAAAGGCAAAGAGCATTTTTATAATGGTCTTATTTAAGCTCCATAATCATAAAGGTACGTAGATTGGGGAAGGGATTAGAAGAGATTCTAACATATACACTGATCAGTGTCTGTCTATAGGTTCTAGTCCACGTGTCCATTCAAGTCATTTATCACCACTCTCCGTCTACACTGCAAGGAGATAGGTATCATTTCTGCTTCCTAATTTCAAAACACCAGGCTTCGTACATCACTGATTCCAACACGGCTGTGTGCAGCGGCTATGGGCACTCCACTGGAGACACCGCGAGAATTTCTACATTTGGCAACCGGCTTTTGGATGCTGCCTTTGACCCTCCTGCAAGCGCTCCGCGCAGGGGCCACCGTCGCATTGAGGTAGCAGGACGGTCCGACTCCGCTGCTTCCAGGTGCGGTCCGAGAGCGCCTCAAAAACCCTGCCACCGAGCCAAGAGGGGCGGCCCTGGCCGAGAGACCACCTCCGCCCCAGCCCCGCAGGATCATCCCTCGATCTGAAGCTCGGGGTCCGCCTGCCCGACCGGGCCCGGCCCCGCCGCCACACAAACAAGAGGCCGGTCCCGCGGCGCGCGTCACCCGGACCCCACCGTGCACCAGCCCCGCGCCCGCGCAGCCCGCGGTCAACGGCTGCCGGGCATCCCCAGCTCAGGCACAGGAAGCGGCCCGAAAGCCTTCGCCACCGCTGGAAGTGGAGCCGAGGGCAGAGACCGGAAAAGCAGAACGGCCCCGGGAACTCACGCGTCTCCGCAGCGGCCGCCGCCTCCCGGGCTTGGGCCGGCGGGGAAGCCTGAGCCCCCCGCGCCTCCGCGGAGGCCACCAGCGCCGCAGCCGGAAAGGACGCGGCTCCCCGCGGCAAGAGCACTTACCTCCTCGGCTGGCCGGGCCGCTACGCCGCCAGCTGTCACCACAGCCCACTGCCTGTCCAGCGCCGGCCCCGGATGCTATTTAAGGGCGCCGCCGTAGCCACTGCGCCCTGGCTGCGCCCCAGCCCGTGCCGCCGCCGAGCCAAGCTGCTAGCCGGTGCGCCAGCCGCGCCCGCCTCGCAAGCCCCGCCCCGTCCGCAAACCCCGCCCCCGACGCGCGCCCGCCTCCCAGCCCGAGGTGCGCGAGCCTGGCTGCCTGCTGGCGGTTGCAAGGAGGCGTTGAGCAAACTCAGCAGGAGTCGCGTCGCCTGCCTTCGATTTCATAGTGAACCTAGAAGCCCAGCCAACCCTGGGGTCCCGTTGCTACAGGGACCAGAAGACGCCCTTTAGCGTCTTCC
The DNA here is from genome assembly GCA_004023965.1 of Spilogale gracilis. Lineage (NCBI taxonomy): Eukaryota > Metazoa > Chordata > Mammalia > Carnivora > Mephitidae > Spilogale > Spilogale gracilis. Next base: position 17,936 of record PITA01017552.1, on the reverse strand, counting down.
ACTCCCAATTGCCTGCCTTGCTGACTTCTGGGCCGACGGGGTTTCTGCAGGGAGGGACCCTGGTGGCCCGGGGTGGGTGTGTGTGTGTGTGTGTTCCTTTGCCAATTTTTTTTTGACACCCACTAGAGGAGCCCCCTTTTACCCGATTTCACCACGGTCCCCACATGGGGTTTGAGCGAACTCTTGTCCAGACATCTATGATGTCTTGGTCGTGAAGCAACTCTGGACCTATCATACTGGTCTAGTTAGAGCAGAATGCAGATCCAGTGTTACTCAAGGGCAGTATCCACCTGCCAAGTTCTTGGGGCCTCTGTATCTTACTCAGCCTGGCTGGGGTTTTGAGAGGTTCTGCGTCCGTGCCATGCCCATTTGGCACGAACTTTTTCAGGTCCTATCCCAAATGTTATTTTTCCTCCTAGCACCTGAGGTCTGCCAGTGTCTTTAACCTCTAATAATGGCTGTTCCAGTTACAGGGGCACCTGCGCCCACTGTTGGAAAGAGGGCTGCTACCTAGTACTTCTTTGAATCTGAAATATGAGAAGCATTATTGTGATAATAAACCCCTCTGGAAAACAACAGCTACAGTTTATTCAAACAGTTTACACACATTATCTTCTTGAATTTTCATCATAACCCCATGAGGTGGATGCTGACATGATTCTCCTTTTACAGATGAGGGAGAAATTGAGGCACAGAGGCTGAATGCTAGTGCTAATGCTACTTCCAGAGCATGCCCATAATAACCACGGAACTACACTTTGTCCTTACCTTTTTGTGAGCCTGTGTTCCCTGGAGGTCTTGAGCATATCAAGTTGACTCAAGCAAGTAATATCCTGGGGACTTTCCTCCCAAAGTGTGCGGGGCACCATAGGACAGTGATGGTGAGGGCAGCTCACACTCTAGTGGCCTCTACAGCAGTTCAGGACTCCCAAGACCCCTGCTACACACAGACCTTCCATCTGAGATTAAAAATGGACTCCACTCTCCTTTCTGTTGGTTTCCACTTGGCTAATCCTTTCTTTCTCTGCTCAGGTCTCTTCCTCCTCACCCATGATTTCATTATTTATAAACTCTTTTTTTCTCTTGCTTCTCCAGCCAGTGCTTCAACCCCTCCTTAGGCACTTCAGAGTTCTCCGCTATAGGGGTTTGTAAGGACTGCCATTATGAAGTATCAAACCAGAGAGCCTAGACAACAGAAATTTACTGTCTCACTGTCCTAGAGGCTGGAATTTCAACATGAAAGTTTGGGCTAGGGGTGGTTCCTTCTGAGGGCGGCAAGGGAAGAATCTGCTTCAGGCATCTCTCTTTGGCTTGGAGAAAGCTGTCATTTCCCTGTGTCTCCTTACCAGTTTTTCCCACTATATGTGTCCGTGTCTACATGTCTTTTTATGAGGACATCAGTCATTTTGGATTAGGGTTCACAGTAAGGGCATTAATCTGATGACCTCTTTGAAGGCCCTATTTCCAAATAAGGTCACATTTTGAGGTACTGGGGGTTAAGACTTCCAGATAAATTTGGGGAGGGGAGGGGAAGCAATTCAACTCACAACATATGACAGTTGTCACAGTCTTCCCTATCCCTTCCCCCTCCAAGACACTTTTCTCTTTGTCAGTATGCTCTTCCTTGGTTTCTAGCCCTAATGCAGGTAACTGACCACCTGAGAATGGGAAAGGCACACAACCAGGGATTACATCTCAATCCCTACTCTCTCTGGTAAAGCTGCTATATGACATAGGGAAGCAAGTTCAGGTTTCTCCTCTGGAAAAAAAAGGGACTAGACTAAATAATTTCTCAGGTCGTTTTCAGTGCTAACTTTAAAAAAAAAAAAAAACCCAAAAAACAGAACTTACCTCTCTAATCACTTCAAAAAGTTTCACATCATATGGGGTTGTCCCATGACCGTGAAAAGAAGACTAAAGGTAGGCAGTATTGCACAATGATTAAAAACATTGGCTTCAGAGTTGGGCAATAAGCCCCTGCTCATCCTCTGTAAGACAGGAATAATGACACCCACCTTAGAAGGGTGTCAGCCCATAGCCTTAGTTTTTTCATTAAATGAAGGTTCCAGATTCTATGGTTGGGGGTTCCATTTTGTGACTTGGGAAGACATAGGAACACAGTCTTAAGTCTCTTTTCCACCTTTTTTTCCCTCCAAACATTTCTGTAGCCACCTGAACAAGCCAATTGGATGTTGCAATGGAGCAAATCTCATAATGGAAGTTTGACTCTCCGATCAGTTGTTCTCAGCCCTGTTGGGGCTTGATTAAAATGCTGTGGCTAATTCTGGCTAGATCCAAATCTATCAAACACTGACTGATCCATTTTCTAGAGAAGCTAAAGAGAGTCAGGGTTCTTTTGGGGACAAGTTGAGGATCAGGTTGACAACGATCTTTCAAAAGCTCCCACTTGTGACTGCCAACTGCAGAAAATGTGACTATGACTGATCTTCTGTATCTACTGATTTTGAGCATGCCCATCTGAAGGATAGCTACAGCAATTAATGGTGTCTAATGTGCTTTTAATTCCAGGATGGTTAAAGAAAGAGTTGGCATCAGTGACTGGGTGCTCCTCACTCCGTCTGTTTTGAGGCTACATCTATGTTGGGCATATATCCATCTCCCCGGTGAAACTGTTAGTGTCTAGAGAGCAGGCACTGTATGCCATTAATCTCAGATTTGCTGGGCTTCCAACAACAGGGAAAAAGGATGTTTCCACCAAATGGACACTGTTCTATAACTATTGGTGATTATCACATGGTCTCCAGTGGCCCTCACTGAAGCCATAGTCCTCCCTTCCAACACACTCTTTTTATTTTTGACATGCACTTGATCCGTGACTTCATTAACTTTATGGGGAGAGTTAGTGTACAGCTCTCTAGCCAGTATCTTCCCATGGGCGTATCCCTCTTCCCACTAGGAGGCTCCTAGAGGCTCTCCAAAACCTTTCTCCTGCTTGATGGAAATACTTGCAGGTTAAGAGCAAAGCCTTGGAGTCAGACTGCTTGGATTCAAATTCTACAACTTAGTGGTCCCAGACCTTGGGCAAGAAACCCTCTAATCCCTAGCTTTTTTTCTTTGCTTTTTTTTTTTTTAAAAGATTTGTATTTATTTGAGAGAGAGAGCGTGCGCATGACAGAGACAGCGGGGGCGGGGGCAAGGGAAAGAGGGAAGCAGACTCCCATCAAGCAAGGAGGCTTGGGGCTTGATCCCAGGACCCAGAGATCATGACCTGAGCCAAAGGCAGACACTTAACAGACTGAGCCACCCAGGCACCACTAATTCCTAGCTTTCTTATCTGCCCAGTGAGTATGATATTGTCCAATCTAAGCCACAATCCGTTGTAAAATGCACCATTATTTTATGTATCTCTGAGAAAGAAAAAACAAAAATGTTCCACCTTATAATTGCAACATCACAATTGAGAGAGGCACCCTATATTGTTTGACTTTTACTGCATAGAAAATTACCTTAAAACTTAGTGGCTTGGGACACCTGGGTGGCTCAGTTGGTTAAGCGACTGCCTTCGGCTCAGGTCATGATCCCGGAGACCTGGGATCGAGTCCCACATCGGGCTCCCTGCTCGGCGGGAAGCCTGCTTCTCCCTCTCTCACTCCCCCTGCTTGTGTTCCCTCTCTGGCTGTGTTTCTCTCTGTCAAATAAGTAAAATCTTAAAAAACAAACAAAAAAAACCAACAAAAAACAACTTAGTGGCTTAATATCTGCCTTTGGCTCAGGTCATGATCTCAGAGTCCTGGAATTGAGCCCCATGTGGTCCGGCTCCCTGCTCAGCGGGGAGTTTGCTTCTTCCTCTTCCTCTGCTCCCCCCATCCTCCCCTGCTCACACTCTCCTCTCATCCTTTCTTTCTCTCACAAATAAATAAAATATTTTAAAAGAAATTTAGTGGCTTAAAACAACAGCCATTTATACACTCATGGTTCTGTGGCTTGGCACCTGGGCTGGGTGCAACCAGGTAGTTTCACTGCTGGTCTCTCCTGAGCACTCTCTCTTGCAGCCAATCAGCTGCTAGATAGATGAGCTGGATGGTTCAGGAATGGCCTCACTCAGTTGCTCATCTGGCTGTTTGCTGGGGTCCCTTAGCTCTCTTGCAGGTGCCTACTCCACTAAGCTAGTTCTTGTGTGCTAAAATGGTGGTCTCAGGCCTCCAAGCTCAGCAAAAGGGACAAGCCCTGACATACAATTGCTTTTCAGACTCCATTTTGCTGCCATTCCATTGGCCAAAGAAAGCCACATGACCAAGTCAGGTATCCATGTAGGAAAGGATTACCCAAGGACATCCATTCAGAGGGGAACTATGGTGACCATGTTGCAAAAAATCTAGCACACATTCCTGATGTCAGAGATATTAAAATGTGGCAAAAAAAAAAACCCATGCATTTAAGAATACACAAAATACAGTAATAGCAATGGGTGATAAAGATTCATTAGGGTGATCATATCATAGTATACATATACTGAATCATTATGCTATACACCTGAAACTAATGTATGTCATCGTATCTCTTTGTTATATGTCAATCATATTTCAACCGAAGAAAGTAAAGAAAAAAACATATTAGCTAAAGTGAACACAGAGTCTAAGACTATTTAGTTTGTAGCTTTGTTGGTAGAGGGTCCCCCCCAATGCTCAAGGAGATGAGAGACAAATGTTTTGGAAAGCAGGGGAAATCATTACCTTCTAGCAGAGGAAAAGACCTTCTTCTGGGACTGGAGGGAGAGAAGTCCAAGTGGATACAGATAAAGTTTGAAAACAGAGCTGAAAGAGGGAGGAATTCTGCCCTCCACTCTTGTGACCAAAGTAAATCAAATATTCTTCATTCTAAAGAATATATAGTCGTGATGCCTTTTCCCCTCCCCACTCCTCCAGGGATTATAGTCCCGTCCTCCTTCTGTTTTCACAGAAGAAATAAGGTTTTTACAGGAAAAATCAGGCTTCTGTGAGTTTAGCCTTGGTCAATCTGAAAACATGTAGGACTACCCAGTTCAATGTATTGTGCTGGTATACAGTGTTTCCCCTTCGAGTTTCTACCTTCAAGCATTCCTGGTGGGTCCAGCCTTCCTTAAACTTTAGAAAGCCAGGACAGTTTCTCAAACTCAAGTTCCCAATTCATAGCCACTAATCCTCTGATAAAATATGCATTTCTGCTTTAAAACATGGAGTGGCCCTTTAAATAGTTTGGGTGACAAGATGAAATATATCACCCAGAGTGCTCCTTTCAGGGTACTTAAATATTCACCGTGCCCCTGCCTTCCAAACATTGTATTCTCTCTTGTTCAATAATCCCTCCTCTGACCTAACAGAGGAATACATAAGCCAACACTTCTGAAAATGGGTTTTCTGCTTCTTAGAAGAAAATCATAATTTCTTTCTTACGAAAATGAAATCCTATGTCTGATTCCTGAATAAACACTGGGATAGATCTGGATAGATGGGTAGATGATGATGGTAGGTAGACAATAGGTAGACAGAGATGGACAGAGAGATAGATATGCTTGGAGTATGTGGGCCTTTTGGGGATCAGGGGTCATCTTGGATCCAACAAGGGATTACATTTAAGAAAAGAAGTCGGGGCGGGGGTGGTGAGTTGCTCTGTGAGGTAATGTCTGTAAAGCACTTAGTACAGTGCCTGCCGCACTCCCATCAACGCTCTATAAATACTACTACTGTTGCTTCTCTTTGGAAAGCCTTTGTAGTTTATGCATTTTTCTATCTGCAATCCTGTAAAGTCTTATTTATCATCCAGACCTAACTCAGGCATCCCTCTCCAGGAGAGAGAGAGAGAGAGAGAGAGAGAGAGACACACACACACACACACACACACACACACACACACACACACACACAATGTTGTCCCCAGGGCAGTGCTAGCCTGTACTTTGGATATATAGTCTGTTGAAACTAACTGACGTCCCTTCGGTGCCTCGAGGCCTGTGGGCCTGGCTTTGAGCTCCCTGACAGCGATCTTCTGTGTCTAGTCTCCCACCCTCCTGCCAGTGGGACATCGGACACTCGATACCCATTTATTCAACGGAACTGCTATGTCGTCTCCAAGACAGCTGCTTCTCTTTCCCCTAGGTGCAATTGTTCTTTCCTCTGGAGGTGCTCCCACAGCTCTTTGTCATGTTTCCGTCATAGGACTTGTCACATTCAGTTGTGACTATTTGTTTGTGTAACATGCACAAGGATAGAATCGTGCGTGCCTGACTGTCCTCGATGTCACACAGAGCCCCTTCCCCCCTTTACCTGCCCGGAGCCTGATGACAGTGGTGAGTACTGGGCAGATCCCTGTAAATGAATAAAAACGGTATTTCAAATGCCCATTCTTGTTATACTCAGGAAGGCCTGTGGCTTAGCAGTCCAGAGGAAAATTAGATTTAGTGTGTAATTCATCAGTAGTCATTTCTAGTCCTTTCCGAGAACCCGATCTCCCTGGCTTCCCTCTCCTCTCAGGTCACAGTACAGTTCCCTCACCATGACTTGAGGGAGTGATCAGGGGAGGCCTAGCCCCGGGTCCCTGTGGCCTCTCTGACCCTCCCACCTCTCACCCAAGAAATATGTGGCAGGCCTACAACACCCAGCAGTATTTTAAGTTTCTCTCAGTGACTAGAACATGGCTGGAAATAGCACAGGGAGGGCCAGGGACTTGGACCAGAGCATTGGTCACCCCACATCCCTGGGGGCAGGACACTGGTAACCCCCTTAGGGTTGGCACATCAGCTCCCAGAGGTGTTGAAACTGGTGAATGGAGCAATACGCAGTCTGCCTCAGGTCAGCTCTGGCCTCTCCTTCCTCCCAGGGCACCAGCCCTGCCCCAGCACACGCCCCCAGGCCCACGCCTCAGCCTTCTGGAGGCCCCGGCCCACCTTGAGAATCTGATGAATGATATGAAGCCTCTCTTTATAATATTTATCATAGGCTGTCTATGGGTGTCCGAGGGTTAAGGTTAAGGTTAAGGGCCTCTGATCAAATAGAAAGGGTATTCAATTTGGAGTTAAAAAGATCTAAGCTTAAGGCTGGACTCTGCCTCTCAGCAGTTCTTTAAAAATGGTTAGAGGAGGGGCGCCTGGGTGGCCCAGTTGGTTAAGCGACTGCCTTCAGCTCAGGTCATGATCCTGGAGACCCGGGGATCAAGCCCCGCATCAGGCTCCCTGCTCGGCAGGGGGGTCTGCTTCTCCCTCTCTCATTCCCCCTGCTTGTGTTCCCTCTCTAGCTGTGTTTCTCTCTGTCAAATAAATAAAATCTTAAAAATAAAAAATGGTTAAAGGAGACCATTTAAGTGATGAAGCAGCAGAAAGCAAACTGAGGGCAAAGCACAGGCTGACACCCCAAACCCCCAGAGGCAGATCTGTGTGGCATTCCTCAGGCACTCCTGGCTGCCCTAAAACTAAGGGAAGGAGAAAACAAACAGTTCACTAATAGCGATCACAGTCCTGTAAGACCTGAATCTCTATCAGTTTACAAATGTCTTGGTGATTTACAAGAATAAAGCATTCTTAAGGGTCTCGGAAAGTTAGGTTATTGATAGACCTGTAGATTCAATTTCCTTGAGCCCCACCATCAGCCTCCTATCCAAAGTGATGTGGGAAACAAAGGCAGAAGGGAAAGTAAATAAAATTTCCTTACAACCTATAGCCCAAGGACCAGGACTTGAGATAGGCAGAGTAGAATCTTCCTCCGGTAACTCCCATCTGTCCAAAGGTTAATACTTTGCTAGAGGGAAAAACCACCTTAGGGTGCCTGGGTGGCTCAGTGGGTTAAAGCCTCTGCCTTCTCCTCAGGTCATGGCCTCAGGGTCCTGGGATCCAGGCCCAAGTGGGGCTTTCTGCTCAGCAGGGAGCCTGCTTCCTCTGTTTTCTCTGCCTGCCTCTCTGCCTTCTTGTGATCTCTCTCTCTGCCAAATAAATAAATAAAATCTTAAAAAAAAAAAACCCACCTTAGCTTGACAATAGCAAGGCCTCCAAGATCTCGAGTCTTCTTTAGCATGTTAAAGTCCTTTTGCACACCTCCCTTTTTCCTTATTTCCCCCAACTCCCCTCACAAGCCCCCCAAAATCACCTTTTTGCACCAAAGACGTCTCAAGAATTCTTTTCTTGGCCTTCAGCTCCAAACCTCACCTACATTCCCAAACTACATCAATATGAACAAATTATTTAACACTTCAAGGAGCCGATAGTTCCCATTCAAGGACTGTAAAGCCAGAAGGAAGGCAGGAAGCAGTTATAGATAAATAATAAGCAGCAGGGAAGAGAAAAACAGAAAATGCCTGATTGGGTGGGGCTACGCAGTTAACCTTGACTGGAGTGAGAAGGCACAAAGGAATATACACAGAGCTGAGTTGGCTTGGCGTCTGGGGATTGGCCCACTCAAGCCACTGCCTTTCTGGTCCAGTGGAATATTTACGGGAACACAAAAGTTATCTTAATTTTGGCTCACTGAGGGTACGCCCTGGGCAGGAGCAGATCCGTCTTGGGCTTAGAATTTTGTTTTAAGGCTAGTTGTGTGAATTAGCTCTCTGAGCCTCCACAGGAGGGCAGGGGCCGGCCACAACAGGTCCTTGGTTCTAGGTTCCCCAGCCCAAGTTTTCAGGTACGCCATAAAAAAAATGGTTACATTTTTAAGTGCACGGTCCTATCGGTGTAGGCAGCGAATGATTGATGATTTACTTGCAGTTCAGCTCTGCATACCTTTGCTTAAAGCCTTTGCTGGATCTGTCTAGGAGATGCTCCCCAGGAGGCTTGGGATGGAGTGCGCAGGTAAGTGTGTGTCCACGTGTGGATACACCTGCTCAGGAAAGATGTACCGAGTTGACAAATAATATGGGACTGCAGCTCACAGTATGATGGCCTCGTGCCTCTCTATCCCTGGAACAGACTCTCTCTCAAAAATGTTAACACAAAATATTTTACCTAATTTACTCACTAAAAAGACCCATGGTTTGGGTGCCTCCAGCATTTTCGGCCAGGTGATCCAAATCAGACCCTTGTTCGATGCCCACCTCTGTCTGTGATAATACATTCTCTTGCTTGACTCTGTTCAAGGTCAAAGCCGAGAGTCTCCATCAGGAATATTCTTACATAGTCAGAACTGAGGGAGATGTCTTTGGCCCAAGGACACAGAATACACAACTTTTTGAGATTAGTTCCATGTGGTAAATATCTGTGTTCTCACTGACTGAATAAAATTGATTGTAATATTCACTCTGCCCAGCCAAAGGCTATTACAATGTGTTTTGCAGAGGACTGGTTTTGCATCACAGTTAAAAATCCGTACACTTTTGTTTTCTTTTAAATAGCTGATAAGATATTCTTCAACTTAAAATGCAAGCAGCTTGGGGCGCCTGGGTGGCTCAGTTATTAACCGTCTGCCTTCGGCTCAGGTCATGATCCTGGAGTCCTGGGTTCCAGCCCCACATCAGGCTCCCTGCTTGGCAGGAAGCCTGCTTCTCCCTCCCTCACTCCCCCTGCTTGTGTTCCTTCTCTAGCTGTATTTTTCTCTGTCAAATAAATAAATAAAATCTTTAAAAAAATAAATAAAACAAAAATGCAGGCAGCTCACATACATACGGGCTTCTGGTTGTTTAGACTCACTATTAAAAACATTTAGATGCCTCTCCTCTCATGGGGTCTTCTTCAGGTCAGTCGATTTGCCAAACTTACAAAGCTTCCATTTTGTCAAGTACTTGGCTTTTTGGTAATCAGGAGAAGTCACGGAAGACTTAAATAATTGTAATTTTCTGAGCTTTCTTTCTCCTGGGTGTTGTTCTGAGGTACCCCAAGCTATGTAGTTTTTATAACTTTCATGTTAGATAAAAAATAAATAGCATAGTGGTCTAGTCTAAATGTTGGGCTAATAGGTCTGCTTTAATTGGTCTTCTTTTCAGGTTTATTGGAACACTGTCTCTACCATCCACTCACGTTGACTGAGCAGGCACCATCAGGGGCTAGGAACTGTTGTGAGTATAAGACATGATTTCTGTTTGCAAAGGCTTTTGTTTTTGTTTTTAAGATTTTATTTATTTATTTGACAGACGGAGAGACAGAGAGAGAGGTACACAAGCAGGGGGAGTGGGAGAGGGAGAAGCAAGTTCCCCACCAAGAAGGGAGCCCGATGCGGGTCTCAATCCCAGGACCCTAGGACCATGACCTCAGCCGAGGGCAGAGGCTTAACGAAGGAGCCACCAACACGCCCCTGTTTGCAAAGGTTTTTAAGTTAAATTGGCAACTGTGATAAAATAAGGAATATTTTTAGTCTTTGTCCTTGATTCCTGGCATGCAGTCCCTAAAACCCTTGGAATTTCCGGAGCCCTAAGCGTCTTCTATTACTCAGAGCCCCTTTAGCTGGAGTTTATGCTAATAAGGTGATACAGAGTAGTCTCAGGATATCATCTTCCAATCTCACACCTTCACTTCCAGGAAGAGGCAGGGGTCTGGAGATTAAGTTTGATAACAACCTCTGAAAAGAAGGAATTTGATGAGCTTCTGGGTTAGTGGATGCCTTCACCTGCCCGGGGGGAGGATGGCAAAGCCCCACTCCACAGAGACAGACACTCCTGCACTCAGGACCCTCCTGGACCTTGCCCTATGTACCTCTTCATCTGGCTATTTATTTTTATCCTTCATAATTTCCTTTAGAGTAAACCAACAAATATAAGTGTTTCCCTGAGCTTTATCAAGTGTTCTAGCCAATTATGGAACCTGAGAAGTGGGTCACGGGAACCCACAATCTGTAGCCAAATCGGGCATAAGTGTGGGGCCTCACTACTTGCAATTAACATCGGGAGGTGGGGAGCAGTCTTTTGGGACTGAGCCCTTCACCTGCAGGGGCTGCGCTGACTCTGGGTTAGACACAAAATTGGTGATGTCAGCAGAAAATTGGCTACTACTGTTGGAAAACACACCTCAGGAACACAGGAAATATTGACTTAAAGATAAATAAGAATACCAAATAGCACTTGAAAAATGTAAATGAGTGGTGCCTCCATGAGTTTATACTAGGTCTTGCTACAGGAACATGACCTCTAATATCAGTGGCTGATAACAACAGAAGTTCAGTTTTCATTCTCATGACAGCTGAAGTAGAGATCAGTGGTGGATGCCACAGATCTTCATCTTTCTAGGACCCAAGATGGAGGGACAGCCTCTCTCTAAGGAGATGCCCATCATGGCAGAGAAGAAAGTGCAAGCGGAGGGCCACAAGATCGCTCTCAAAGCTCTGCTTAGACAGGGCACATGTCACTTCCATTTGTGTTTTATTGGCCCCATCAAGCTATGAGGGTGACATATAATCCTTCCATAGGAAGGGGCTTCGGATAACATGGCCCAAGAATCCCACCTATCACAAATAGCGTAGGGAAAGATGCTGTGGCAAAGTGCCCAAGACATATCCAGATGACAAGAAATAGACAATTTGGAAAGAACAGGGTTGGAGCGGGTAGGCTGTTTAGGACAAAGGTTGAACTACTTGAACCACTATATATGGATACATGATGGTAACTGCTACTCTTTATTGAACTTTTCCCAGGAGTTTAGATAAATATACTTTTCCTTAATTCCACCATGAGATTTCTCCCATTTTAGAGAAATTGTGGCTTAGAGAGATTGAGCTCCTGTCCTGAAACCTCAAAGCCGATGAGTGCAGAAGTCAGGTTTCCAACCGTGACAGTCTACTACAGAAACACATAGGCTTCACTCTCCCACTGCTGGGAGAACCTGGAGGGGGGATTAATACACCTGCCCTACGCCCTATGTCAAACAGTTAGCTTCTTAGCTGAAGCGGCAGAAGCTCATTATGACTGACATGGATAGATTTAGAACACTGGAAAGGACTCACAGGACATTCAAGATATTCACCTGGTATCTAGGCCGAGAAGTGGGAAGAAGCCTAGCCATCTTTCAGCAAGGGGAGTCTCATTAGAATGCCACCACCGTAACCACGGTAACCACCACAGGTAGCTTCCAACCCTCCCTTTGTGTCTGTTACCCTCACTCAAGAGCCCAAATTGTAGGATGAGCCTCTGTCTCTGCCTTGTCATCTGGAGTTGTCCACAAGGTAGGAAGACTCCCCAGAAAGGAGTGTTGAACACTGCAGAGTAAACAATGACAAATGTCCACCATATATGCATATATAACATATGCAATGAGAGAGGCAGGTACTACAATTGGAATTAACGTAGACAAGGTGAGCTAATTATCTCTCAGAGACTTGGGGTGACAGAATAACGGTAGGCCTCGGGGGGGGGGGTGGCCGCTAAAAGTTTTGAAGGATAAATGCGTAAGAATCATCAAGCCAACGATAACAAGCCCAGGCACCCATGAGCCTGTAGGGAGGTACAGATGTGTGGAACAGTGCTGACCGTGAAGTAGCGGGAGTAGAACGATGACATGAGGCCACATGACAGCTGTTGTTAGCCCAGCTGGTCACTCTGGGTGATGGAGAGCTACTCAACAGTTTCAAGCAGAGATGGCTAACGCTTGCATTTTAGAAAGCTCACTCTGATCCCTGATGGAGGGTGGATAGCAGGAATGGGTGTGGGTTAGGGTTAAGACTTGTAGGCGGTGTGAGATCAAGTTTCTATTTCCAGCTCTTTCACCAATTAACTGTGGGATTTGGCCTCCAACTTAAGCTTTGCGTGTTTAGCCCTCATTACTCTCATCTTTAAGATGCTTTAGATGGATAAGATAATTTTTAAAGATTTATATATTTATTTTAGATGTGGGGCAGAGGGAGAGAGAGAGAACCTCAAACTGACTCCCTGAGCAGAGCCTGAGGCGGTGTTCCAGCTTACCACCCTGACTGAGATCATGATCTGAGCAGAAATCAGGAGTCCCATGCCTAACCAACTGAGCCACCCAAGCGCCCTGGATGGGTAAGATAACCTGAACGTGGTCCATTCTCCTTTTAGAAGTTCTACGTTTAGTCACCCCAAAGGAAGATAGGAATGCAAAGATAAAAGGCCTTTAATTCCAGGATAAGGTATTTGAACTACTTATTTATTTATTCAGCAAGTATTTATTGACTTTTCTATGTTCAGGGACTGTTCTAGGGACATAGCAGAGGACAAGAAAATTCTGCAACATGATGTGACCTTTTTGGAATAAGAGCTTACATTCTAACAGGGTGGGAAGTCAACAATGAAGAGACAACTGTTTAATAATATAAAGTGGCAATATGTGCTATCAAGAAAAATAAAGCAATAGAAAAATAAAAGTTGGGGGGGCTTGAGGGTGACAGGAGAGAGGTACCTCTTATAGGCACTGGTGGGGAAGTTTTCTCAAGGAAGCAAAAAAGATTTCGAGAAGATACTTAAATGAAGGAGGGAGCAAGTGACATGAAGACAGGTGGGAAGAATTTTCCCAGCAGAGTGAGCAAATAAATGGCAACAGCATTTGTAGCAACGTGGATGGAACTAGAGAGTACTATGCTAAATGAAATAAGTCGGAGAAAGACAAATATCATATGATTTCACTCACATGTGGAATTTAAGACAACAGTGAACATAGGGAAAGGAAAGGAAAAATAAGATAAAAACAGAAAGGAAGGGCACCTGGGTGGCTCAGTTGGTTAAGCGACTGCCTTCAGCTCAGGTCAAGATCCCGGAGACCCGGGATCGAGTCCCACATTGGGCTCCCTGCTTGGCAGGAAGCCTGCTTCTTCCTCTCTCGCTCCCCCTGCTTGTGTTCCCTCTCTCGTTGTGTTTCTCTCTGTCAAGTAAATAAAAATCTTAAAAAAAAAAAAAACAGAAAGGAAGGCAAACCATAAGAAACTCTAAACTCTGGGTAATAAACTAAGGGTTGTTGGAGGGGAGGTGGGCAAGGGAATGGAGTAACTGGGAGATGGGCATTAGGGAAGACACATGATGCAATGAGCATTGAGTGTCATTTGCAACTGATGAATTGCTAAATTCTATCTCTGAAACTAAAAAAAATACCTGGCAACCACAAAGCTGTCAGAGAGGTATGCTTAAGGGAAAGCAGGAAGGTCAATGAGGCCGAGCAGAGTAAGGAAAGTTTCAGGTAAAGGTAAGAGTCAAGGCAAAGACTCTGAGTCATGTCTCAGGAAGGACAATGCTATCAATATAATAGAACAGAGCAAGCCAGGAAAAGGGTTGCAGTAGATGACTTCAGAGAAGTGGCTATGGGCCAATCTTCCTCCATGACTTGTCTTCATGATTTCAGTGTGGTAGGCATGAGGCTAAGCTCTGGGAACACATCCACCAACTGGCCATACCTTCAAGTTAAAATGCTTCTCATGCACTCACAGGTTATCAAGCACAGTTTTAGTCATTGACTGTATTTTCAAGCACTGCATATCTTGCCAACTCAAACTCTTCTGTTCCATCAGGCTGTTGCTTAATATGCTTGCTTTGCCTGACTTTGCCCTTATTATCAATCCACGTATCTAAAGCTTCTTTGTCTTTAAGGTAAGCCCAAATACCAGTTTCTTCAGGAAATTTCTTGGAAGAAATCACACGCATCCATCGATTTGTCCATCTATCTATCCACCTGTCCATCCATCCTATTCTTTGATTCTTTCTTTTCTTTCTTTTTTTTTTGAAGATTTTATTTATTTGACAGAGAGAAACACGGCCAGAGAGGGAACAGAGGAAGCCAGAGTGAGAGAGGGAGAAGCAGGCCTCCCCACGAGCAGGCAGCCCGATGCGGGGCTCGATCCTGGGACTCTGGGATATGACCTGAGCCGAAGGCAGAGGCTTAACCATTGAGAAACCCAGGTGCCCCTGATTCTTTTTCTTTCTAACAGATAGCAGGTCTTGTAAGGTCCAGTTTTGGAATCCAAGCCGCCATCCTGTTTACTCAGAAAAACAGCTCTAGGCGTTATGGACAAATGGCCCCTGGAAAACAAAGGCGAGCCAGGTTGGGGAGACGCCCAACCGGTAAACCCCTTAATCTCCTACCCAAGAAGCGTCCTGGGGAGGTAGTTAGATGCAAACTAAAAATGGGCATGCCCGATAGATGGGAACACCCAGGTGCCCCCACCTCCGGGGTCCAGGGCCCATGGAAGTGCAAATTAACTCAGGCAAGCCATGGGCGTGGGTCAGCTCCGGTGCGGACCTGACCCTAGTCAGTTTATGATTTGGGGGGATGCCCTATAAAAGCTGGCCTGAGAAGTTGGGTGTGGTCCTTTATTCCCCCCGGAAAGAAGAGACCCTGGCCCCAGGGCCTGTAAAATTCTGATGCTTGGTGCGAAATGAAGCTTTGCTTGACCTTCGCTTTTGTAGCAGCCTCGTTTCTTTGACCAGGGACCCTATTAGTCTGTCCTGGGCATTGTTGATGCAGCAGTAAACAAAACACAATCCTGCTTTCAATTAAGTCAGAATGTAATGGCAAAGTTTGACAAGAAAATCAGCCATTGAAACCACAGGAAACATTACAATCGATCGTTTTTTAATCAGGCACTTCCTGTTTGCCCAATGCCAACATTAAACACAATAAATAATAATAAAAAGTGAAATATCAAATCCTGACTTTAAGCGTATCTTCTTTTTTACAAATAGAATTTGTAAACAATTTTTCAGTGTAGAGAAAAGATATTAAATATCTGCTGATTAAAGGCTTCATATAAAGTTCAAATACTAGAAATTCAATTGGATAATTTAGTATGATGACAAAAATAAGTACAGTTGGCCCTTGAACAATGTAGGGAGCTAGGGGTGCTGAACCTCCCACACACAGTTGAAAATCTGCATACAACTTCTGACTCCCAAAAAAGTCAACTATTAATTGCCTACTGTTGACCAGAAGCCTTACCAATAACGTAAACAGTCAATTAAACCATATTTTGTATGTTATATAAATTATATACTGTATTCTTACAATAAACCAAGCCACAGAAAAGAAAATGTTAAGAAAATCATAAAGAAGAGAAAATACATTTACAGAACTATACTGTATTTATCAATACTGTAACTTTGGATCATGTTTACAAAATGAATCATCTGTTGGTACCTACCTCAATATTATCTTACACGATACAAAAACACTATAGATGTTAATACACATTAATAACACTAGACTTCAATGAATAAGGGTGCCTGGGTGGCTCAGTGGGTTAGCACCTCTGCCTTCAGCTCAGGTCATGGTCCTGCGATCGAGGCCCACATCGGGCTCTTTGCTCGCTGGGGAGCCTGCTTCTTCCTCTCTCTCTGCCTGCCTCTCTGCCTACTTGTGATCTCTCTCTCTGTCAAATAAATAAATAAAATCTTAAAAAAAAAAGACATCAATGAATGAAAATATAATGCAAAAACTTTCACATTTATTTGCAGGTCTAACGATTCATGCATTGATAATGAAAAAGCAGGAAGATGACTGCTTTATGGTAGCCTAGCATATAGGTTAATGAATGAATTGCTATAAAATTTTTACAGCACACAGCATTATAGTCATATTCATAACACGGTAACACAGTATTGAAAACACTGTTGCATTGTTTAAAACCACCTATCCATGATTGGCCAATATGCAATTTCTCCAATTATGAGAAAGAGAGGCATACTATACAGTGATGTAATTCTTTGAAAGCAAAGTTATAAAAGGGTAAGAAAATGAACACATTGTTATTTTTATATGAAATACCACTCATGTTATACCTACATAAGGACAGGCCATCCTTTTCCATACAAATCTTGCTCACAGTGTTCTATGCAGTGAATACTTAGGCCATAGCAAGGATGATGACACAGGAACATTTCATACAGTTCTTTCCCTACCGATGCTAGATTTTTGCAGATCATTCTTAATGGAATGGCCTCATAATGATATACTGTTCATTGACTGAAAATGGACCATCATAAATGTCTCGATTCCCATCTTCACATGGAGTAGGCTGAGGAGGGGGACGAGGAGGCATTGGTCTTGCTGTCTTAGGATGGGCAGAGAAAGAAGAGGTAGAGGAGGTAGAAAGAGAGGAGGGAGAGGCAGGCACACTGGGTGTAAATTTATAGAAATATATTGTAATTTCTGCCTGACTTGTTTTTTCATGGTTTCTAAAAATGTTTCTATATGGTACCAATTCTTCCACTGTTTCAGTTTCAAGGTCCATTTTGTAGAAGGTTCCATGTCATTAAAAAAAAGTCAAAAGCAGTCTTGAATAATCAGATTGATTTCTGCCAGATTGTCCAATGACCATTTCTTGGGTACTGCCCCTTCTGCACCTTCTCACTGTTAGCTATTGGTCTGGAAGCATTCATCTCCATCAGGTCATTTCCTAATTCCTCTGGTGTGGTAGCCATTAAATCTTGAACTTCTCTAAGATCCACATCTTGAAGCCCTTCCTTCCCTACCTTTTTCTGCCATATCCACCATCTCTTTCCTGATTTCCTTGATTGGCTCTGTTGTAACTCGTATGAAGTCATGCACAGCTTTCTCCAGCAGAAATTCATTGCTTCAGGCTTGATGGCTTTCATGGCTTTTTTAGAACAACGATGGCATCTCCAAAGGTGTAATGCTTCCAGACTTTCACGATTTCTCCCTCCCAGGGTTCTTTTCTATAGCTCTGGCAATCCTTTCTATAGAGTAATGTGTGTAATGAGTCTTAAAAGTCCTTATGACCCATGATCTGGAGGCTGAATTAAAGATGTTGTTTGGGCTATTAGAACTCATACAACAATTCGGTAATGTGGCAGGATACAAAATCAATGCACAGAAATCAGTGCATTCTTATACACTAACAACAAAAAAATAGAAAGGGAAATCAGAGAATCGATTCCGTTTACTATAGCACCAAAAACTATAAGATACTTAGGAATAAACCTAACCAAAGAAGTCAAGGATCTGTACTCGAGGAACTACAGAACACTCATGAAAGAAATTGAAGAAGACACAAAAAGATGGAAGAGCATTCCGTGCTCATGGATCGGAAGAATAAACATTGTCAAAATGTCTATACTGCCCAGAGCAATCT
>PITA01017551.1:15317-43104 GCA_004023965.1 Spilogale gracilis | reverse complement strand
CCAGGGCGGCACCGCCCGCGGCGAGTCGTGTGGACTCGGGCACCGGATCCGGTGACAAGGGCATCTTGCCTCTGTGACCCGTCTCATCCCAGAAACCCACCGTGAGGGGCGTCGGGCCACATATGGGACCAGAGCTGCCCAGAACGACCAAGGTCATGAAAAGCCAGGGAAGTCCTACAGACCGCCACAGACGAGAGGGGACGGAGGAGACAGGCGCAGCGTGCAGGTGGCCCCGGGAGGGGCCCGGGGCGGGCAGGGGCACTGGTGGGAAATCACGTGAAGTCTGCAGCTTTGACTGAAACCCCCAGCGCAGCTGTGGGGCTGGGGTAAAGCCCCCGCAGCAATACACAGACGTCGTGGGGAAGGGGGCCGGGGTCCACAGCAATTCTGCACCAGGCCTGCAACTTTTCTGTGAACCCACAAGTATCCCCAAACCCAAAGTATATATGAATAATAACCATCCTGGCTTAAGGAAAAGTTGGGGCTAGAGTAATTGAGTCGTGTGGAAGGTCTGGGGCGTCTTGGGGGGCCTCTGTGTGTCTCTGGTTGAGTCCTGGTAGTGCTGCTAAGACAGTGGGCCTCCCTTCCCTCAAGGAGGCACATTTCCTGGGTATGAGATCTCAGCCTGGTTCTTGTGTCTCAGGCTGCAGCAGCTGGACGAGGAGAATGGGGAGCTGAGGTCCTGCACGCCCTGTCTGAAGGCCAACATCGAGCGCCTGGAGGAGGTGAGCCGTCGGCTAGGAGCGCTGAGCACATGGGGCCCAGCCCTGTAGTAGGTGGCCTGACAATCAGCCAGGCTAGCTCGAGAGCATGCCTTCCCTCTCTGCACCTGATAGATTCTCTAAAGTGGGACAACCACACAGCCAGCAAAGGGTGTGACCCCAAGCAGAGAGCACACTGATGGCCCTGGGCCCACGGGCCCCGTGGCTGGGCACAAGGACAGCTTGGGTCTGGCCATCACTTTGGTGGTCCCTGCCTGGCTTCCCAGCTTTCCCACAGACATGGGGTCCTTGGGTCCAGAGGTTCAGGTGAGATGGACGTGTGGCTGAATTCAGGGCCAACGTCAGCTGGACCGCCCCTGCCCTGTCCTGTAGGTGTTCCTTCCAGAGGCCTCTCTGCCCCCATCCTCCCCTCCCTGCCAAGGGTCTCGTGGGAAACTGAACCCTGAGGACATCCAAGACCACACGGCTCTGGCTCCCATGAGCAGCTCCTCTGGAGCAGTAGTGGGTCAGACCCTGCTCTTGCGTTGGTCCTTCTTGCCCTGCCTCCCCTGAAAACTGTCCCTGGGGCCTGTGCAGCCAGCCCGCTCCAGCAGCACTCCAGGCCCGCCCGTGTGCACGGTGGTCAGGGCCAGCGCGGCCCCCAAGCTGCGTGCACCTCTGCCGTGGTGGGGGGGAGGGCTCAGACTGCTCGGGAGAGCCATGTGCACGGGGCAGCAGGCAGCACCCTCGCAGCGACTCCCCTGCTGCCCCAGGAGAAGCAGAAGTTGCTGGATGAGATTGAAGAGTTGTCCCTGCGGCTGAGTGACGAGCAGGAGAACAGGAGGAAGCTGGGGGACAGGCTGAGTCACGAGAGGCACCAGTTCCAGAGGGACAAGGAGGCAACCCAGGAGGTGAGCCTGGCAGCGCCTGTGTCCTGAGACCCGAGGCCGGACCCTGTGCCTGCCGGCGGGGCTGCTGGGCAGGAGGGTTGGGAAGCATGGCGGCGGCGTCCTACTTGGGTGTGGCACTCAGACTCCCCCAGAGGCTCCGAGCCTGGGGCTAGGCTAGCACTTGCTGCTCTGGCTGCTGAGCCCCCCCGTGCGTGCCCACAGCTGATCGAGGACCTGCGCCGGCAGCTGGAGCACCTGCAGCTTTTCAAGCTGGAGGCCGAGCAGCGGCGGGGCCGGGGCAGCAGCGCAGGCCTGCAGGAGTACCACAGCCGCGCCCGCGAGAGCGAGCTGGAGCAGGAGGTCCGCAGGCTGAAGCAGGTGCGCAGGCCGGGGCAGGAGCTGCCAGGCTCCGGCACGGGGTGGGGCGCATGCAGGGGCTTGGGCGGCCATGTGCCGGTCCAGCCACTGGTGGGGCCGTGGCCTCAGGAGTGACGCTGCTGTCGCCTTCCCCTGCCCAGGATAACCGGAACCTGAAGGAGCAGAATGACGAGCTCAACGGGCAGATCATCAACCTGAGCATCCAGGGCGCCAAGAACCTCTTCTCCACGTCCTTCTCGGAGTCCCTGGCTGCGGAGATCAGCTCTGTCTCCCGAGATGAGGTAAGGCCTGGCCCGGTCCGGCTACCCACATGGGCCACAGCCTGGGCACCGAGCAGCACTGACTCTGCTCTTCCCGCAGCTCATGGACGCGATTCAGAAGCAGGAGGAGATCAACTTCCGCCTGCAGGATTACATCGACCGGATCATCGTGGCCATCATGGAGACCAACCCATCCATCCTGGAGGTCAAGTAGAGGCGGGAAGTCCCAGCCTGGTGGGCCCAGGACCCTACCTGCACTCGGGAGATGGCCACGGCGTGCACACGGCTAAGACCAGTGGCTGGGCTGGGGCGCAGTGACGGGTCTGCAGAAGGAGAAGGAACGGGAGCCCGGGGACCCGGGCCCATGCACGAGAGGGTGGGGCTGGAAACTACGTCTCAGGCTCAGGGGAGCCCTTCTGGGAGCTCCCTCCCATGGGGCAGACCCGTCTGCTGTCCAACGGATCAGGGAAGAGAGGAAGTGTACGTCCCCACCAGGTGCTTCCGCGTGCATGGGCTCAGGGGCCCTCAGCCGGACGGCACAGAGGCCCCAGGACCCTCTCGCCAGATGTGGTGGTGTGGGAAGTACAGGCACGCGAGGCGGTGCGGGTCAGGGTCTGGCTAGAAGCTACGGGGGTCCCAGCTTTCCTGAGGTCGTCACCCGCCCAGCAGGGGAGCATCAGTCCAGCATCAGACCCTCTCGCGGGGGCTGGGGCAGGAGCCTCCCTTCTGGAGTCAGAACTTGAGTGTCTCACCATGTGGAGCGTGCTTTCTGGACAGGGTGGATGTCACTGGCCTCCTGGGGCACCCCTTCCCTGCGCAGATCGCAGCTGCTCCGGGCAGGGCCCACTTTCCTGGGCGGAGTGCACATCCCCCTGGGAGTTGGAAGTCCTCTCAGTGTCCGTCCTTTCCCGAGGTGGGTTTTGCGGGTTCTCTCAGTGCATAGATCAAGAGACCACGGCCCTCCCGGCAGCTGGCGGCTCCTTCAAGGAAGTCGTTGCCTGGCTTTGCGCCCCACCGCCAGGCGACACACCGCCGTGGGGGCTGCTGGGCCTGCACACACAGACTGGCCACTGGTGCGTGCAAGTGCGTGTGAGAGGGCGTGTGCGTTGTGTGCACACATGCGTGTGCGTGTTGCCCCGCATCCCTCTGTCCTCCATGTGGCCCACCTTCTACACCAAGATTTAAGACGTTGCCTCGTATTGTACATTTTGGGGAAAAGCCTTGGGTGTAAATCAGTGTAAACTTGGAGGAGAGATTTTTCTATCATGTAGAATAGGTATTTTTTATAGATTGAAGGTTGATCAATTTTTTAATACTTCCAAGAGAGAAAACTATCTGTGTATACACATAAAATATATATATGTATGATAATAAATACTGGAACTCTGCTTTCCGTGCGCAGCCCTGCCCCGGTGACAGACGTGGGTCTGTTTCTGTCCATCACACAGCAGTCCCGTAACTAAACACAAATTGCCGGAGACGTCTCGCACAGTCACAGGCCTCGACGTGCACAGTGACCCTGTTTCCTCCCCCTTGAGAAAGACTCCAGGCAGAGCGGAGGTGGCCTGGATGCTGAAGGGCAAGGCCAGGACAGTCTCGCTGAAGATTAAAGCTATCTGTACACATGGAGGTCGGCTTCTTCCTCCATGGGGTCTGAGGGCCGCGCAGGGTGCCCTGGGCCTGGCTCGGCCCTCCAGCGTACTAGGGGCACTGTGTACCGTGTGAGCTCTGGAGATCTTCTGGTCAAGCTGACCCCTCCCGTAGGGCAAGGACCCCACCCCCAGCCACCCAGCAGGGCACAGAAGGGGCTTGAGCCCAGGTATGCTGGCTTGTGGTAAGCAGGGGCCCCAGGACTCCAAAGGGTCACCAAGGTTGGGCCTGGGAGACCTGGATGCTATGTGAGATGGCAGGAGGGACCCTGGGGGGCTTTTGGGGTACAGACTTGTTCAAGGCCAAGTTCCTGCCGAGCCATCTCCCTGCGGGTTTTCCGGGCTCTGGAGAGCTGGTGAAGCTCCAGGCTCCCTCCTGTGCTCCTGGTGCTCAGAGCAGGTAGTTCCCTAGACAGGAAATCCAATATGCGCTCATTAACAAGCCCATCAGCAGAACTTGTGCCCAGCTGCCCACAGGGCTCAGCCTGGAGGAGGGGGGGTATGCTGCGGTCTGGGTGAGGGCTTCAACCACAGACAGCCATTACACTTCTGCAGAGGGCCATGGCAAGTTCAAGTTCAGGCCAGTGAGGGCCCAGGAAGGTCCTGCCCCCAGCTCCGGCACCCTGGGTTACACCTGCCCTATGGAGCCTGCATGGCCCATCTCTGCCTAGAAGAAGCTGCAAGTTGGGAGAGGGCCTAGCTCCATCGGGCATTTCATTTATGTTCTTGGACATGCGGGGGCCAATTCTGAGATCCTTGCCCTGGCCCTCCCAGGGTCTCCAGCCCAACGGGGAAACAGTTACCCACTGGAACAGTGTGGGGCCAGAGAACACCTGGAAACCCACCAGAAATGGAAACAGCAGTGCCCACTGCCAGCCAGGAAGGGCCCCCCAGGCCCAAGTGGGCCCCTTCCATGTGGGGACCCTCCACCCTAGCCCTGAAGTGAGCGGGCCACAAATTCCCCAGGCTGTTCCTGTCTGAGGTCAGCTCATGGTGGCTGAAGACTGCCTGAACCTTCCAAGTCTTGGTCCTGTACGAGGGAGGAGCACAAAACAAGACGGGTACTGGCAGGCGGGTTCGTGGCTGTCCCGGTCCCTCCAGCTGTCCCTTGAGCACCAGCCGGCCCGTGGCCTCGGTCCTGCTCCAACCCGGCCATGCTGCAGGAAGGGTGCCCAGCACCTGCCCCTCCACCTGCTGGCAGTTCAGAGACCTGGAGGTGGAGGCCCTCCAGGGGGAGGTAGAGCCCCTACTTCATCCCTTATATGGATATCTGTTCTATTTAAACCCGGCATGGAGGGCGAGGGGTGGTTCGCTGAGCAGGCAGTGACGGGTCGCTCCTTAAAACGGTCCAGAGCACAGGTTGCAGATCTGCCCGCACAGGTGGTGTGCACTTGGCCCACCTTGGCTCCAGCCTGCATGTCCCACCCCTGGGGGTCCCTGGGCCTCAATCCCACTTAGACTCTCCAGTCCATGATTGGGCTCTTTGGGTCCCACCTGAACCAGTGCCTCCCACCGACATGACACTGTTCCCGGCCCCTGTTCAGCAGCCTCCTCTGCTCCAGCACGGAGTGACCCAATCCCGAAGACTCCTCCTGAGGCCCTCCTGGGATGACTGGGCTTTCTCCGCCCACAAGAGCCCTTGGCTCCTTTCTGGGCAGGGCAGGAATGCTCCTACCCCCACTTAGGCCGCCCAGGCCGCCCGTGGCTCTGAAAAACTGCAGGGAGTGCACAGGCAACTCCGTTGAGTCTCTGCCGCTTCTTGTGAGGTCACGGGGCTGTGGACCATGAGTCCAACAGCCACCCCAGCCAGTGCGACCGTTGGAAGGGACAGGGGAGGGAAGGAGGGTCTGTGGATACTGAGCACCCGCCCTCCCCAGCCCGGAGACTGCCCTTGACTCTGTCCACTCATGTGGTTCCACAGCCACACGAGGTCAGAGGCCACGTGTCACCTTCATGCAGGTGGAGCAGCTAGGGGCAGGCTCTGTCCCCTCCAGGCACTCGGGAAGCAGCCCCAGCCCTGCTGCAGCACCCGGACAGAGACCGGTTTTCCTGGAGGCCCCGGTGGCACAAACATGACCCGATCTGGAGGCACAACCAGCGCGCTGCTTCTGTCTCCCGCGGGACCGGGCCCCCTAGGCCTCGCAGGTGCCCGGGAGGCCCGCGACCTCAGGGCTCTGCCCTCAGCTCCCGGGGCTTCACTTGCATCCGATGCACCGCCCTCCCGCGGCTCTTGCCGTCTCCCAGCGTCCAGGCTGCAGAGGGGCCTCCAGGGCCGTGACTGCTGCTGAGCTCAAGCCGCCCACGGGGAGCCTAACGGGAGAGGCGGCCACAGGGGGCTCTCCTGCGGTGCAGCGGACGGCGGCTGGGGGGGCCCCCGCGGAGCGGCACGGCTGCCCCGTTTCGGGCTCTCCGCGGCCGGCACCGGGCCGAGCGCTCCGTGGGTGCTCTCATTCCGTCGTCTTTAACAAGAGGAAACCGAGGCCCACGGAAGTAATGGGACCGAGTCACGCTGTACGCGCCAAGACCGTGTCTCCACCAGGTAGGGCCACCAAAACCCTCACAGGAGGCTGTGCGGGCCCCGCGCACACGTGGGAGGCCAGGGCGCTGCGGCCGCCAGGACCCGCCGCAGCCCCGCACCTCCACCGGCGAGGCGCAGCCGGAAGCGCAGAGACCGCGGCTGTGTGGAGGCCCCGCCCCTTCCTCCCGCGCAGGACCTTCTGGGAGTAGTAGTCGCAGTTCTGTCCTCGAATCCTCCCTTCCGCCACGCAGCACCGCCCGGAGCCCTGGGCTCGGCTGTCTCCAGCGGTGCCGGTGGGCGGAGCGGCCTGGGAAGGGGCGGGCCCCGGCAGGGAGCCGATCGCTGCGGCTGCTGGCCGGCCCCCGAGAACTACAACTCCCGGTGCCCATCGCGCGCCGGGCCCCGCCCCGAGCTTCCGGCCTGGCGGCGTCGCGCGGCCCTGTGGGAGCGGTAGTCCGCGCGCGCGATTCACAGCGCCGTGTGCGCCTCAGGCGCGCCGTAGCCGCGGGGCCCGGGCCGGGCGCTACGCTACGGAGGCGGCGCAGGGCTGGCGCCGGACGCGGGCCGGGCCGGGTCGGGGCCGGGTCGGGGCCGGGGCCGGGCGCGCGGCTGCTCCGCCACTCAGCGCGGGAGGCCGACGGCAGAAGTTGTGGATCGGCCGGCGCAGGCGAGCAGGCCGGGGCCGTGCCGCCCGGGCCGCCGGGACTGAGGAGGCGCCGCCAGGGTGCGGAGGTGAGTCCGGCCGGGAGGGCCGTGCTGGGCCGGGGGCGCGGCCTGGACCCCCCGCCGCAGCCTCGCCGCCGGGGCTGCCTCCCCCCCCCGCGCCCCCCCCCCCCCCCCCCCCCCCCCCCCCCCCCGGCGCCCCCCGAGCTTCGGCAGGAGCCCGGCCGGGCGGGGGGCGCCGCCGGGTCATCTGGGTCACCGGGAGCCCGGCGCCGGGGTGCTGCGGACGCGGGCGGCGGCCCCGGCCCCGGCCTGCCCTTGAGTGCCCTTATGGTCCCGCCACGGTCTGGTCCCGCCTGGGTTCCGGGGGTGCGCCCTGGTGCCCCCCGCAGCCCTCCGCGCAGAGGGACCCTGCACTTCCCGGGGGCGGCGCCCCTGGGCCGCCGCACACTTCCTCTTCCCTGTTCCTCTGTGTTTGCTGTCCAGCGGCGGCGGAGTTCCGGGGGGCCTCCCAGAAGGTCGGCCAGGCTGCCGGGCAGCCCCCGGCTCTCGCGGCCGGCCTCGGCTTCCCGTCCTGGCTAGGGCAGCCTTGTGCGCTCCGGTGGCCTCGACCGCGAGGCTGTCGGGCGGCCTCCCTTCTGCGCGAGAGTTGGGGAGCAGACGCAGGACCCCTGCAGGACCAGGCCTGGGAATTTGGGGTCCTGCCCAGGACGAGGTGCCGCCAGTCCGGCCTGCACTGGGGCCAGGCATGGAGGGCTGTGTGGGTCGCTTAGGTCCTGGCAGGGTCTCCTGGGTCCCCCAGAGACGGGGCTTGCAGAGGAGGTGGGGGTCATTCCACGCCTCCACTCCTGAGTGACGTATTCAGACCTGGAGAGAGAGGGAGCCCAAAGAAGAGGGGCCCCAGACAGGAAGGGGGCCGTGGAGCTGTGCTGGGCACGGACCCCTCTCGCAGGAAGCCAGCTTCGCCGGCCTTGGCTTGGCCACTTCTTACTTCCTCCCAGGTCATGCTGGCCCCGAGCCGGGCACTTGTCTCCCCTCGCCTGTGCATCTCACATCCCCAGAGCTGCTCCCCAGCAGGCTGGCTTGTGACCTTGGGACCTCCCGGGAGCCACACTCCAGTCCTGCTGGGCCCAAGGCTCAGGGCCAGCACAGCTAGGCAGGGTCCCACAGGCCACGGGCTCTGGAGCCGTCCACCAGAGAGGCACGGCTCGGCTGGCTTGACAGTGAGAACAGTCACCCAGCTCCTTGCGGTCACGGCCTGTGCGCAGCTCTCCGGGCCCATCGTGGCTAGCTCCGGGGGCAGCCCTGCTTTCAGACAAGCAGTCCGAGGCCAGGGGGTCCGGGGCGGGGGGCAGCACCTGCACGTCTCCAGCCCACGAGGCTGCCTTCTTACCGCCTTCTCATTGCGCGGCCTCCTGTATGGGTCTTGTTATATACGTAGTGATTGCAAAGAAACGTC
Source organism: Spilogale gracilis (assembly GCA_004023965.1). Taxonomy (NCBI): domain Eukaryota; kingdom Metazoa; phylum Chordata; class Mammalia; order Carnivora; family Mephitidae; genus Spilogale; species Spilogale gracilis. Next base: position 34,586 of record PITA01017551.1, on the reverse strand, counting down.
TTCCACGGGCTGACAGTGGGCGAAGGGCGCGAGGGGTAGGCACCCGCAGTCTTGCCGTCTGGGCGCAGAGCAGCCTCGGGCCCCCCTCGGCATGCTGCCTGCACACGACACCTCCGGCACAGAAGGTGCTGGAAACACAGGGGGCCTGGTTAACTGGGAACGGTGTAGAGCCTTTCAGGAACCGGGAAGCACTGGTGACGGGTCCCACGCACCCGCGAGCCTCCTGCCGCTCTGCACCCGACTGTGAGGCTGCAGAGAGAGGCCCAGAGCAGAGTGGGGACACCATCAGACTTTAAAAAGCGTGGGCCGTGTCCCCAGCAAGGACTCTCAGGCCCGGCTGTGGGGAATGCGGCAGGGCCACCCCTGTTCTTGCTCTCCCCTCCCACCGGCACTGCTCCTGCCACCTGCGCCGTCCCTCTGGTCCCACCCTGCAGCCCATCACTCAGCACCCACCCCCAGAAGGGGCCCACAGCAGGACTGCGGTCGTGTCTGTACCCGAAGCTCTTTTGCCAGGCTCCTCGGCGTGGACCCAGGCTCCCCCACCTCCCTCCCTCCCTGCCCTGCTGACAATGCCGGACACCTGCCCTTGGGCCCTGTCGCTGGCCCAAGGACGCACACGGACCCTCAGTGCTCAGCATTGTCCCACTCACGCTGGGTAGGTGGCCAGGGAGCACCCTGTGTCAGCTGCTTGCTGGCATGCAGCTCCAGTCATCCCGGGGCGGTCCACCATGGCACCCCACAGCCTTGTTGGGGTTAAGGAGCGGACTCACTGGCTTCCAGCCTCTTTGAACGAGCTGGAAGGACGCTGTGGGCTGAGGCCAGGCTGCCTCCAGGTCTTAAGCTTGGAGAGCTGCCCAGCCATACCCTGTCATCCTGTGGGTCCTGGCGGCGGCCCAGGGAAGGGTCTGAGAAGGGGCTCTGCAGACAGCCGTGTTAGCGCCACCGGGACAAGGAGGGCCGGGTGCAGGGGGCCGGAGGGCTGTGGGAGGACAGAGGGGTGTCCTGGCCCAGTGGGGAAGTCAGCCACTCTGTCCCTCCGCAGGACTTGTCTGGGCAGGAGCCTGAGCAGAACGCGTGCGTCTGTCGGCCTCCCTGCCTCCCATGCTGTTAGCCAGCCTCACGCTTCCGGGGCCCTCCACGCACTGCTTGAGCTTCCCCCACGATTGAGGGGAGCTTTGTCCCCACCTCCCCGGTGGCCAGGCCGGAGGATGTGCCTGGACGGTGCTGCAAGAGAGTCGGGAGGAAAGCAGGTGGACGGCTGCTGTTGAGTGGTGTCGCCGGCTTCCTGCGCCTCCCGTGCCGTCACAGCCCCGACCCGAAGCACAGTGAGTTCCTCGTACTCCGTTCCCTCCACATCTGCGCTTCTCGTCATAGTTGCCCGTTGGAATTCAATGCACCTTGAACCCCCAGAGCTTCTGTCCTAACCTGGCGTGCCCCTCCGTCTACTGAGTAGGAAAGGTGGCTGCAGAGAGGCCCGAGCTCATGGGGCCCGGTCCCCACGGCTCCACAGCTCCCCGGCTCCCCGTCTTTCTCCCTGGGGGTGAGCCACCGATGCCCCCATGACCCCCGGGAACCTGTGCTGTCAGTGAGGCCGGAGGTCAGCCGGCTGCCCCTACCGGCAGCTGGCCGACAAGCTCAGCAGCGCCCAGAGCGGGAGTGCGCATGTGGTGCCCTTTCTTTCTCTGTAGAAGATACGATCTGATGTTGAACGCTGTCAAACTAGTGAACTAGGAAACTAGGAAATTCCGAGAGTGTCCTTGTTCATCTGGAAACGCTGTTTTGGGAAATGCAGTGAGTTTCTTCCTTGTGACGCGTGACTAAGGTCACATAGGACTCCACCGACACAAAAGGACGTGCACGGCGCCCTGTCCCCTCTGTGTGGGCAGCCCCATCCCCCCGCTTGGGGCCCCCATGTGCCCGGGCAGCCGGCGGCAGGGGGGCATACGCTGCACAGGGAGGAGCCCCGCCCCGGCAGCCAGAACCTGTGGGGACCGCGGTACGTGACGGGTGCAGAAGAGTCCAGAAGTGCCAGGAGTGACCAACACCCTGTAGTGTGCTCAGGAGGACAAAGGTTTGGGACAGAGCCCAGTCCCTCTCAGGCTCGCTCACAGGAGGTGCTGGGGACCCTCGCAGGGTCCACGGCTTTCATCCCAAGTCCTGGCTCTCTGAGGTCAGCAGAATGGTGACGTCGCTTCTTGGGGCACAGGCCGGGGGGTAGGAGTGGCTGGCCTCGGTGCTTGCCTGGGGCGACAGCCCGTGGGGGAGGCCACAGCAAGGGCGAGCTGGGCGCTTGTTCTGCCCGAAGGACCGGAGCAGAGTGTGCGCGCCCCTCCACACCGGATCCTCACGTGCTAAGGAGAGCAGAGCTGCTGCACGTGGGGCGGTGGCTGCCCGATTGGTGGGCAGAGTGGCTGCTGATGTTGGGATCAGAGTCTCGGTGAATCTCAGTAGCTGCTTGGCCACTTGCCTAGAGCCCTGCCCCCTTGGGGACCTTCCCTGGCCAGCCCCACTGCGGGCAGAGCCGGGCTGAGGGAGCCCCGGGATCTTGAACAGCCTAGTCGGCCACTGTGGCCCGCCCAGCGAGGTTGGGGGATTTGAGCCAGGCAACCAGGAGCTGGCTGAGCAACCCGGCTCTCCGGGGGCTCCAGCCTCTACAGGGACAGTCCCTCGGCCACCAGCCATGGGAGCACGCCCAGGGCGACCAAGCTTCGTTCCTTGTCCAGCCCACGTGCCCGGATGGGAGACCGAGCTTCGGCCACGAGCTTGGGCCACGTCGGCACACAGTGCACTGGACTCTGGCTCAGTGCTGATAAGCCTGGGGGTGGGTCTTCGGGCCCCAGGGCAAAATCCAGAACTTTCCAAGAAAGGGAGTGCCCTCCAGGTGCATGTGCCCCCGGCAAGCCCGCTGTCGCCCAGCCTTCCTCCTGAGTGGGGAGGGTGTGGCATAGGCCACGTCACGGGAGCTCCTTCTTGAGTGCTGTGGGTGCGTCTGGGCTGTGGGTCACTCACGGACTGGGGGGGCACGAGCGCAGTGTGGACAGCCTCTCACCCTGCAGCAGTTCCCGAGCTGCTCTTTGGAACCCCTGAGACCCGCTGCCTGGACCCCTGCCCTGACAACATCTGGGACTTGAGACCACTCCTGTCTTTGTAGGGCGAGCTGCAAAGCACCTATGTCTGGCCAGGCCACGTCTGCCACACCTGTGGTGTTTCTTCCCCAAAGGAACCTCCACATGCCCGACGGCCCACCCCTGATCCTGCGGCCTTGAGGGAGCATGTCGTCCTACCAGAGCAGGGGGATGGGGAGCGTGAGGCCTGGACCCCCCGATGTGGGTCGGGCTGACTGTCCTCAGGCTGCGAGGGGAGCGCTGGACCACACGCTCTTGGCTCACGTCTGGTGGGTGCAGTCCTGGGCTTCTCCGGGGTGGCCCTTCAGGCACAGGGTGCCCGCCCCGCAGACTGATGTCCTCCGTCCTCCCCTGTGCCCCTGTCCTGGGGCGGCCTTGAGGCAGCCTGTCCTGGTTGCTGCAGCTCGTGAAAGGCCTGTTACAGCAGACGGGGAGCTGCATGCTGATGAGATTTAAGGGGGGAGTTTGCCCAACCCCCCCGGGGGGGCCAGCACGGATGTGGGCGAGTTGGGCGAGGCGTGTGCGCACCTCAAGCGGTGCAGAGCCCACACTGTTGTCACATGGGACTTGGGCCCCAGGACCATGGGACGGACCTTTTGTGTCCCCCAGACGTGGGACAGAGTGGGACCTGTGGTGTGGCCTACACTGCGTTCCCTTCCGTGGTCTTTACTTGCCCAGGTAAATTCCCACTTGGCGGAAACAACTTGCCTGCATCCCTGCACCTCAGCGCCCCACCCCTTCGGGGCCCGCAGGGGCACGGAGGGCAGGTGGGCTAGGGAGAGGGGTGGCGGGGTGCCTGCCGTGACCAACATAGGTGCTCCCCTTAAAGACGGGTCATCCTCATCTGGCCCTTGCTCTCCTTGCTCTACGTGGATCGTCCCTTGCTGTCCTCTGGGACGGCCATGCCGGGCGCCTGCCTCAGCCCAGGCTCAGGGGCAGGCCAGCCGGCCACCAGTGGTTAGCACCCTTGGGGGCTGGGAATGCAGCCCCGCCTCTGGGGCTCCCTGAGGCCAGATCTGGGCCACTGCCCCATTTAAATCTAGGGCAGCGGCTCCCAAACGGGGGCAAGGAGTACCGGTGGGGCTCGACGGGCTGCAGACAGCCGCTTTGCTGGGAGGTGCCCCACTGCCCAGCACAGGAGGCTGGCGTCTCCACGGTGTGCGCTGTGACTTCTGCCCAGCGGCCAGAAAGTGTTCCCCGAGTGGGCGGGGTTCAAGCGTTGTTGGGGGCCGGCACCCTGTGGAGGCCCAGTGGGCGTTTGCTAAATGAGCAGAGAGGCCCCGAGTGATGGATGGCGAGCCCCGGGGCTTTGTCCACCCAGCAGGCCCTGCAGCAGAGGAGGGCCGCGGGATGCTGGCCACAGGAGAGCAGGCTTGCTGCGCCCTGCAGGAGGCCCTCACCTAGCTTTGTCACGCAAGGCCGGGGCACTGTGCCCGGTTATTCTGACGCGCAGCCGGGATGAGAGCCAGGGACCGGCCTCCCCGCCTGACAGAGGTACCCGCACATCGCCGTGTGCGGGTGGGCATCTCGGGGTCGCACATGGGGCCCACTCTCGGGCCCTCTCACCAGCCCCAGATGTTGGGGTACTGTCATCCTGGAAGATGCCCAGACGGGCCCTCCTAAGCTGGCTGCTCTCTGGGCAGCTCTGGCCCCTCCAGCCCAGAGGGACAGGGATCTGTGCTGCCTCAGCTCTCCCAGGAGGACCCGGGCTGCCCCCATGTAGCCCAGCCCTGGATGGGCCTCCCACCTGCCCCCCCTGCAGGGTCGGGGTTCCCTGCAGATAGGTTGGGAAGCTAGGGCCCAGGCTCCAGCTGCTGCAGGGCTTGGGGGCCATGGGCTCTGCCGCGGGCAGGGATGGGGGTCAGCACGCTCCCTGAACCCTCACTGCCCCGCCACTGAAGACCAGGTTAGGGCATTTGTGAGGACCAGGAGGTCCTGGACGTGTTGCAGGTAGCCTGGGTCACAGCCCTGGGAAGCCTGGGGCCGTGTCCTCGCTGAGGCTCAGGGCCGGTCTCCCCTTGGCTCTGCCGGGCGTACATGGTGCTGGCACCATCTCCCCCGCACTGCGCCCTCTGCCCTCCCGGGGGGACACGGGCCGAGCTCTTTGTCAGGACCACACGGGCCCGGGAGCCAAGCGGGAGTAGTTCTGTCCCACGGCACCTCCTCCCATGGGCCTGCCCCCCCCCTCCCGGCCGCCTCTGCCCCCACGTGCCCTCTGTCTGCCCAGGATTTGGCCATGAGAGGAGCATGGGAAGTGCTGAGGCTCTTCCCCCGCGGGGCTCCTTCAGGGGCTGGAGCTCCGGCGTCCAGGGGCCTGTTGGGCCAGGAGAGGCAGGTGTCCACAGTGACCCTGGCTGAGGAGGCCTGGCCGCTGGCGCGTGTGCCCTGTGCGCTGCCCAGTGTGGACGGCGGCGGTGTGCATGGCTGCTGACGCGGGGCTCATCTACCAGGAGAGGAGCGTGAGCAGAGTGGAGGCCGCGATCTCGACTGGGCACGGGGCCGTGTCGCCCCCACGTGGCTTCACCTCGCTTTCGGGCTGGCGCCGAGATGGTTTGCACGTGTTGGGTTCCATAAGTTGCATCTTCTAGACTCCTGTTACTGTCTTACCTTCTGCATGTGGCTGCTAGACGACCGGAAAAGGCACCCGTGGCCCATGGGAGGCGCCCGCGGGAGGTGCCGGCAGAGTCCCTTCACAGGTGTGCTAGCGATGGCATTAGCTTTGCAGGCCACGGGCCTCTGCTGCCTCCGTTGGGTGCGGGGGGGGGGGGCCCCGAGGGGCAGGAGACCTGTGAGGCCACCCGGCCACTCTGGGCAGGCCCTGCCGCCTCAGGCACGTCCCCACTCCTGTGAGCGAAGGCCGGCGCGGCACAGAGGACTCGGCTGATGTGGCCGGAGCCCATCCAGGCCAGGGGCCCTGCTCCCCCGCCAGCCCCCTCCTCCCGTGTCCCTTGGCCCCGAGCCCGACTGGGACTTTCCTCATCTGGAGTGAGCTGAGAGGCCTCCTGCTCACCTCCCGGCGGTCAGACGGTCTCCCCCGAGTGCGGGCCACCCCTGCCACAGACCTGGCCCACCTCCCGGGCCTGGGGAGGCTGCCCCGCCGGAGGGCTCCAGAAGGGCTGTGGCAGCGCTTCTCTGCCTGCCTTGCAGCACCGTGGGGCCTCTGCTGGGCACCCCCTCCCCGAGGCCGCCCCGCAAGGCCGCCCCACCTCCGCTGCGCGCACCTGCTTATTTCTCCCGTTTCCTTTGGCCACACACTCCTCGGTCCATTTTTCTACAAAACGTGATTGTGTGGTGTTCTCTCAGTAGGGGTATGACTCCCGTCGAAGCCCGGCAGGTGGACACGTGGCCAGCCCCTCTGGGCGGTCGAGGGGTTGGGGTTGGATGTCAGGAGCAGAACAGGGGTGCTGCTTGAGGGGGGTGGGCCGTGGGGCCTGGGTTCCTGCGGCCACTAGCGCACTGGGGAGCCCCCCCCCAGGCTCTGGGGGCTTCTTCTTGTGAGTCATGCTGTTTCCCCTGTTTCTCTTTATTCTCTCTCTGTGTGTATCTCTGTTGTGTGACTGAGCAGCCCGGCCGCCCTGTCTCCGGCGTGGGCGCCGCCCTCCCTCCATGCTGCACCTCGCCCACTGCGGGCTGCGTGTGACCAGGCCCGGGTCTCCGTGCGGCCACCATCGCGGGGGCCATGGGGAGCTCCGCCTCCTCGCTGGCCACCGAGACCGAGTCGGACCACGGTTTCCCCGGGGGACCGCCTTACCCCGGGCCCCCTGCAGCAGCCGGCTGGTGTAGGAGCGGCCCTGGGGGGCCTGTCTGGGGTGGTGCCCTAGTCACCCGGCAGCAGCCCCCGCGTCCCCGGGCCCGAAGGTAAGAAGGCGGGGAGGGGGGGCCCGAGGGGCGGGGGTGCTGTTCTGTCAGGGGGGCCCCGCCTGGGCCAGAGGAGAGGGGCTTGCAGACATGGGGTCCCGCTTCTGAGAGTCCTTTGGCAAGTTGCTTTCCCCAAAGGGCCCAAGACTTGAGAGGCTCTGGGGTTGCTCTAGTTCTGGTGGAGAAAGCCTGGGGTGCCAGCCCTCCCCGCAGAGCCGGGCCACGTGGGCCGTGGGCTGCCTGGCGGCGGCATCTGGCGCAGGGACGGTGTGGCCGCCCCGTCAGCTGCGCCTGCTGAAGCTGCTTCTGGAACTTTGTGCTTGGAGTGGGGGGTGCAGGGGAGGCCGTCAGCCCCGACCCACCTCGACATGCGGCTCTCTCCAGCCGTGGCCGTGCGGGCTCCGCGCGCGTTTCTCAGCCTATCCCAAGGGATCAGCTGGAGAACCTCCCCTCGGGAGCTCTCGGATGACTGGTGTGGCTGCTGGGCCCTGACGTCCCGCTCCTACCTTTAGCCCATCCCGTGGCCTCGCCGCAGAGGGGCCCCCTGCCGCTCCACAGACACCCAGGGCTCCTCCCGCCCCGGGCGGAGGCAGTGGTGACAGGCGCTCCCTGTCTTGAAGCTGCCGCCACTTCTGTAGGCCGCGGTCGCTTGTGTAGGACAGTTTGCTGGCATCTGGATGGCAGGCAGGGTCCTGATGGTCGTCCTTTCTGGGATGGCATTGGGCCTGAGGCCTGAGCCCCCAGCAGATAAGGCGCCTGGAGTGAGCGGGGCCTGCGGGGAGAGCAGGGCACACCGGGGGCCTGGGGGCTGGTGCATGGCCAGAGCCAGTGACGTGGGTGGCTGGGAGTCCCGTCCGCTCCCTCCCAACAGTGTAGGTGACGTGCTGGTGGACGTCTGTGTGGCCCTGCGGCAGCTTCACTCGTGGCTCTCCTCTCCTCTTCACTCGTTCGCTGCTCCCCCGGGGCCCCCGCCTCTTTGCCGCCCTCCCCGTCCCCCGCCCCGCCTCCTGCCCTCCTGCCCGTAGACCTGCGTTTTCTGCGAGTGTCACCCGGCGGAACCGTGTAATACCTTCCGTGCCTGGGCTCCGTCCCCAGGCGTAATGCCCTCAGGGTCCGTCCCGCGGGGCGCAGGCACCGCAGCTTTATCCCTTTCTGGCCCAGTAATACGTATCGTGGCGAGTGACGAAAGCCACCATGTCACAGCCACCCCTCAGTTAACGGGCACTCGGGCGTTTCCACTTGGTTTTTATGAATTGTGCAGCTGTGAGAGCTTCCATGCCCCAGATTCGGTGCAGACACCTTTTCCCTGGGGCAGGGCCCCGGATGCAACTGCCGACAGCGGAGCCCCCTACTTTCTAAGAAACTGCCGGGCTGTTTTCCGCAGCGGCTGCCCCATTTTCTGGCCCCACTAGTGGCGTAGGGGCGGCCTCTCGTTCCTCCCAGTCTCGGCCAACACTCGGGACCGTCTGTTCCATTCTGGACATCCTGGCAGGTGGGAGAGCTGGGGGGCGGAGCTGGGCAAGGCAGATGGCAGGATGGGGGACAAGGCCGGGGGCACACACACCGCCCTGACAGGAGCCTCCCACGCACTCGCCTGGACACGTGGGCACACGCATCCACATGTGTGGTCCTGTGCCAGGCACAGAGGGCCAGGAGGCACTGGGAAGAAGCCAGCAGCACCGCCCCTCCCGCCCCGGTCCAGGCGCGCTGCCTCCATGGCCGGAACCACCCCACTGCCCCCGGGAAGCTAGGAGAGCCGCGCAGGGCCGTGTTTCCCCATGACCCGGCGCCAGGCCCTGGGAGCTGTTCACCCCAATCCCCAGGCAACAGCCATGGGTGGCAGCGCCGGAAACCCGCGGAGACACAGGAGTGGGAGCGTGACTCGAGGCTGGCTGAGGGGGCCCCTAGAGGAAGGCGCCCAGACGTACCTCAGGGCCGCAGGGGTCAGAGGTCAGGCGGCCACAGCCATCAGGGCATCCCGACCTTTAGGCGTGGTGGCTTCACCGAGGCCCTTGGTGGACGCCACTAACCGCTCTCAGCTGTCTCTGGGGAGGAGAGGCATCGCCCCAGGACACGGCTGCAGCCCGCAGTGGGGACCCGTGGCGTCCGTGTTCCTGCAGGCGTGTGTCCTGGGTACTAGGAGGACTGGACAGCACGCCCCGAGAGCAACTGCAGAGCCTCCCTTTGAATGGGCAGCCTCTAGGTGATGGAGGGCACGGCGGGAATTTGGTGTTGGGCTTTCCCGCTGCCTTGGCCTCCCTCTCCCTGGGCAGCTGGTTCCTCCCAGCTGTGCCTCAGGCTGTGTCCTGGACAGTTGGAGTCGGCTTGGCTCCGGGTTCCCCCCGGCCCTGCGCCACACTGGGGTGACCCCAGGGTTGTGGACTCAGGGTGAGCCAAGAGAGGTGAAGGTCAGGGAGCCGTTTCCGACTCCTCTGGTCCCCCGGGCACTGAGCCCGCAGCCGCTTCACCCAGGCTGCCCAGGGAGAGCGAGGTGTGGGCCGCCAGGGTCAGAGAGGGAGCGCGGCGCCACCCCCGCCGCCTGTCCTGGGGGCCCCTGTGCCCCCGCCACCAGCCCCGGAAGCCTTATTCTAACCTGCACTGCCTCTGCTTGCCCTCGCTGTCCCCAGGGCGAACTTTGGTTGTAGGCGCTGTTTCCATTTAAACCTCTCTGAACCCCAGACTGCGTCTTCCTGGCTTATCCACCGTGACGGACTGTGACAGCAGCCCTGTCCAACCAGTGTCCCCGGGTGCTGGCCAGGACCCATGGTCACCTGCACCCAGGAGGGGGACATGGCTTGGGGCCCCTCCCTCCCCAGGCTGTCCTCGCTCAGGGAGCCAAGGGCAGGTGTGTCCCAGGCAGGCTCTCATCCCCCTCTCCTGCAGGGGGGGCGGGTCTCCTCTGGACGCCTCTCCCATGGGCAGACGGTCTGCGACCAGGCCAGGGGGTGTGCAGGCTGAGTGAGCATCTGCTGGGCCTGGAACCACGGTGGAAGCCGCTTGTGGCTTATGTGTCCGTGGGCACCCTCTGTGAGCCACACCTGGAGTGGGCCCTTCTCTGAGGGGGGAGTGGCGTGGGGGTGCCTGCTGGTCTCCAGAAAGACCTCTTAGGCTTTTTGTAGCACCAGAGCCACGGCCACAGCTGCCCTGCCCCCTCCGCTGGTGCTGAGCGCCTGTGTCCAGCCTGGCCCGGCACGGCCACACCCACTCACCCCCATGGCCCGTCTGTGGGCAAGGCCGTGGGAGCACATGAGCCTCGGCCACGCAGGCTGGGAGGGTGGCCTCACAGGGTGGGCCCTGGGCCCTGAGAAATAATCATGTTGCTTGGGGAGAGTTTTGATTCCTGAACTGCAAGGGCTTGGTGTCAACCTGGCGTCAGAAGCAGAGGCCTCGTGCCTTGTAGAGAAGAAGCGCTTTCTCTGCCAGGCCCCGCCGCTGCGCTCGGCGGAGGGGGCTGCGTCCTGCTGCGCACACACCTCCCGGCGCCAAGGTCAGCCCCTGCGGGCCAACGGGCCAGCAGCGCCCCCAGACACGGACCCGTCCCAGGCAGGAGCTGCTGGGAGCGCCACCGGCACTGCCCCCCAGCTGCGCTAGACACGTCCACACGCACGCATGCCACGGGCCCAGCCAGCCACTTGGGGAGGACCACGTCTCTGTGGCCTCAGCGGACATGTGGGCTACATGGCCGTCCCTTAGGACAAGGGCCTGAGGGTCTGCCTTGCCCCTGAGGCTCAACTCCGACCTGGGATGGGGTGCCAGGCGGGGTGGGACCCCGTGTCTCCAGTGTTGCCAGCCGGCCCTACAGCCGCCCACCCCAGGACGGACTCGGGGTCTCCCAGGTCTGGGCGTTGCCAGCACTTTGGGACAGGCCGCCATCGGAGGGAGCCCCGCCCTTGCTCCCACCCCCTTTGAGCTCGGACACCCCCCTGCCACACCTCCCCAGGGACGTCCCTGCGCAGGGCAGCTCCGAAGCAGGCCTCCCCCCGCTGTGGCTCTCACGGCTCTGGAGCCTGCTGCCGTGGGACCAGGCAGGGCAGGTGGGCAGCGGACAGGGAGGGGAGAGGGCCGACCCTCCCTCGGCCCACCCATGTCCTGGGCTCGGCTGGAATGTGCCGGGTGACTGGGTCTCAACCACTGGTGGATTGTTTTTTGTGGTCAGATGCCTGCCCAGAGGTCCCCAGAAAGCCCAGACAGGCAGCTGTGTTAGGGGACCCGACTGGCACCCCTGAGTCAGGGTGACCCCCATGCACTCATGGCCCTGGCCCATCCCTCAAGCTCTCACAATTTTTTTTTCTTTGAAATTCATAGGACATCAAGTAACCACTTCAGAGGGCGCGAGGCATATTCATGCTGTGCGTCCATCCCCTGTACCCCGTCCCCAGACATCTGCATCACCCCGTGTTCCTTACGAAACGGGGGCCACTGGGCTTCCCACTGCCTGTGGATCTCCTGCCGTCAGGATACCGTGTAAACGGACGCCTGGAACGTGTGGTTTTCCGTGTCTGGCTTCTCTCACTCACACGTAGCCTGTGTCACAATCCAGTTACGTTTTCGGCAAAATAACAGTCCACGTTTCCTTGACCTGCTAACTGGCTGGCCGACGTCGTCGCTGTGGCTCCGCGGTCGCACGTAGGCGTGCTCTGAGCGAGCGTGCGGTCCCGGTTCTCAGTCCTGTGGGGTACGTGCCCGGAGCGGAACTGCGGGGTCACGCGGTGGCTCTGTTTAACTGGAGACGTCCTGCCAGACCGTTGGCACAAGAGGCAGCCTCCCTGCCCGCGTGCCCCCTGCTGTCCCCTGCGGCCTGGATCGTGGGGGTGCTCTCGCCCCTCCCTGCCCGCGTGCCCCCTGCTGTCCCCTGCGGCCTGGATCGTGGCACGCCTCACATCTGGTTGGCGTTCTCCTGATGACTGGTGGTGCCATGCCTCTTTCCATCTTTCCACGCGCCTCCGTGGCCACTCGAGTGTCCTCTACAGAAATCACTGCTCCAGCCCTTTGCCCATTTTTCCAAAAAGGGTTTTTGTTGTTGTAAAGTTGTAAGGGTTCCTTATGTTTTCTGCAATCACACATGATTTGTAAATATTTTCTCTTACAAGTTCCCGTATTTTTTCAGCTGTGCCCTTTGACGTATGGAAGTTGCTCGCTTTGATGAAGTCCAGTGTTTTCCTTTGCCTGTGCTTTTAGTGTCACATCCAGTCGTCCGCTGTCACAGCCCAGGTCACAAACGTCGTTTTTAAGATATTTATTTTGAGACAGAGCGCACGCGAGCAGCGGGCGGGCCGAGGCGCAGCGAGGAGAGAATCTGAAGCAGGCTCCCCGCTGAGTGTGGAGCCCCAGGCGGGGCTGGATCCCAGGACCCCGAGATCATGACCTGAGCACAAGGCACACACTTCACCAGCTCAGCCACCCAGGCGCTCCCAGACTTTTTATTTTAAGGGTTTCATTTTTAAGTAATTTCCACACCTAATGTGGGGCTCGAACTCACGACCCCAAAATTAACAGTCCCACAAAATCAAAGGCTCTCCCGGCTGACCCAGCCAGGCGCCCCTTGAGATCACAAAATTTCCTGAGGTTTGTTTTTTTTAGTTTTATAGTTTTCACTTCTATATTTAGGTTATTGCCCCGTTCTGAGTTAATTTTTGAATGACTGCTGTGTGAGGTAAGGGTCCAGCTTCCTTCCTCAGTGCTTTAGGTCCTGAGTTTGTAGCACCAGTCTTGACACCGTTGCCTAAAATGATCTGACTAAAGGCGCCTGGCTGGCTCAGTCCGTAGAGCGTGTGCATCTTGATTTCGGGGTGGTGAGCTCGAGCTCCACGTTGGGCATGGAATTTACTTAAAAAAAAAAAAAATGAAATGACTTGGACCACATATGAGGGTGTGTTTCCGGACTCTCCCCTTCTGTCCCGCTGGCCAGTAAGACCATGTACAGACTTACAGTCTGTCCTTGTGCCGGGGACCAACCGGGCTTGATTTTCCCCCTTCTGAGACTGCTTGGGCTCTTTGGGGGAGGAGGGCTGCTTGCAGCTTGGAATGAATTTCAGAATCTGCTTTTTCCATTCCTGGGGACAGAAGAAGGCCGCTGCGGTATTGTTGTTGTTGTTCTTTAAGGGTTTTATTTATTAGACAGAGAGAAGCACAGCGAGAGAGGGAACACAAGCAGGGGGAGTGGGAGAGGGAGAGCAGGCTTCCCGCCGAGCAGGGAGCCCAATGTGGGGCTCGATCCCGGGTCTCCGGGATCATGACCTGAGCCGAAGGCAGGTGCTCAACGCCTGCGCCGCCCAGGCGCCCGCCCGGGGGTTTTGATGGGGTTGCACTGCACCTGTGCATTTGTAGGCCGCTTGGCTGTGACTGTATGAAGTCCTCCGTGTGTGAGCACGGCTGTCTCTGTCCGTCAAGGCGTTCTGTGATTTCTGTGAGGCATGCTTCGTAGCGTTCAGAGCGCAAATCTCCTCGTTCAAAGGTATCCCCGGGGTTGCATTACTTTAGATGAAGTGATACCGTCCTCCCAAGCCACCTTCTCCGGGCTCCTGGCGCCCCGTTGCCGGCATGCGCGCCCAGCTGCTGGTCTTATGCCCCGTGACGCCACTGGGTTCGTGTGCTGGCTCGCGTAGGTTCTGTGGTGGATTCTTGGGACTCCGTGGGTAGGACCGTGCCATCTGCAAACAGAGGTCGCTTTACTTCTTCCCACGTGGATCCCTTTCATCTCTTCTTCCCACCGCATTGCTCTGACTGGGTGTCCGGTTCCTGCTGGCCAGCAGCGCTGAGCGCCTGGTCTTGGGAGGAAAGCACGCGGTGTGTCAGCGTTGGGTGTGTTTTTGAGGGCGCCCTTGTCCCCGTCGAGGAAGTTCACGTATACTGTTTCCTGGAACTGATCCAAGACCGCCTCCCCCGCAGGGCCCCGTGGCTGCTAGGACAGTGTGGCCCTGCCCCATCCCGGTGTCCACAGGTCCACCCCTCCGGAAGGGGTCTGAGGACACACCTGTGAGGTCCCTCAGGGGCCCCCTAACAGGATCCGCAGGGTCCTCGAGGCTGCCCTCTTGGGCCTGACCTCTGCCACAGCCCAGGAAGGCAAAACTGGGCCCTTTCCCCGGGCCTCTCTCATCAGGACCTTCCCTTGCAGCCACGCGCACGCGCCTGGGTCCATGGCCGCGGCCGGGGAGTGGTCGTGTGCGCGCTGCACCTTCCTGAACCCAGCTGGCCAGCGCCAGTGCTCCATCTGCGAGGCGCCGCGCCACAAGCCTGACCTCGACCACATCCTCAGGCTCAGCGTGGAGGAACAGAAATGGCCCTGTGCCCGCTGCACATTCCGGAACTTCCTGGGCAAGGAGACTTGTGAGGTGTGCGGCTTTGCCCCAGAGCCCGTGCCCGGTGCCTCCCTGCTGCCTGTCATCAACGGGGTCCTGGCGGAGCCCAGGGGCAGCTGCAAGGAGGGAGCTGGTCCCGGGCGGACAGCGGGGCGGACTGCGGGGCTGGCGTCCACAGAGCCAGCTCGGGGGCGGCCGGAAGAGGAGGAGGAGGAGAAGGGGGAGGAGGGGGAGGGGGCGGGGGCCGCCGAGCCCGGGAGAGGCTGGGCCTGCCAGCGCTGCACCCTGCACAACACGCCCGTGGCCAGCTCCTGCTCCGCCTGCGGGGGTCCCCGGAAGCTCTCGCTGCCCAGGATCCCTCCTGAGGCCCTGGTGGTCCCCGAGGTCGTGGCCCCCACGGGCTTCCACGTCATAGCTGCCCCAGCCCAGCCTGGGGAAGGCACCGAAGCAGACCCTCCCTCTGCCACCGACCAGGAGCCCCCTCGGGCGCCCTCCTTCAGCCCCTTCTCGCCCACCCTGCAGAACAACCCAGTGCCTCGTAGCCGCCGCGAGGTCCCCCCCCAGCTGCAGCCACTGGTGCCTGAGGCTCCCCAGCCTTCACCCTCTGCCAGCTCCAAGGGGCTCCCCCAGGGCCCCGGGCGGACTGCGGCCGGGGCCTCCCGCCTACCGGAACTGCTGTCCAGCAAGCGGCTGAGCATGCTGGAGGAGGAGGCCGCCGAGGGCAGCCTGGCACGGCCCCGGTGCGGCTCCTGCTCTGCGTCCGGCCCCTCGAGCCCCGCCCGCTGCGAGGCCTGTGGGGCCGCGCCCGGCAGCGATGTCATCGACCTGGCTGGGGACACAGTGCGCTACAAACCAGCCAGCCCCTCCAGCCCTGACTTCACCACTTGGTCGTGTGCCAAGTGCACACTCAAGAACCCCACGGTGGCCCCCAGGTGTACCGCGTGCGGCTGCTCCAAGCTGCACGGCTTCCAGGAGCACGGCGAGCCCCCCAGCCGCTGCCCTGACTGCGGTGCCGAGAAGGCCGGCCCCTGCTTCGCCCACCGGGCCGGCTGCCCTTTCCCCGTGCTGCTGCCCGAGCGCCCCGGCCAGTGGGCCTGCCCTGCCTGCACGCTGCTCAACGCACCGCGGACCAAGCACTGTGCCGCCTGTCACACGCCCCAGCTCCTGGTGGCCCAGCGCCGGAGCGTCGCGCCCCTGAGGCGCAGGGAGAGCATGCACGTGGAGAAGCGGCGGCAGACGGACGAGGGTGAGGCCAAGGCCCTCTGGGAGAACATCGTGGCCTTCTGCCGGGAGGTGAGTGTCCCCAGCACGGTGTCCACGCTCCGTGGCCGGCTCTCCCCTTCCCGTGGGCCTCTGCTCTCTGTGCCTCCCCTGTCTCCTGGTCAGGGCGTTCACACCTTCTGTCCTTCCGTGGTGTCCCTTCACTGGACAGGGAGAGAGAGGAGCCCGCCCCGAAGGGGCCGCACCTGGCTCAGAGCACCAGCCCAGTCCCTGTCGTCCACATTTGCCCCTTCTGTATACCCAGGAGGGTCTGTGGTCCCATGGGCTGGTCTCCTGACCCTCCCAGGGGGATGTCCCGCAGATGGTGAAGCCACAGGCAGGGGATGACCGGGGAAGTGGGGCTCCGTGCCAGCCAGCGGGCCCAGTGCTCCCTCCAGCTGCGGAGACCCTGCTAAAACGGGCTTGGGGCCCTCTGTGACGCTCTTCTACGCTTGGAGGTGTGGGAGAGGCCTGAGTCCAGGGCAGCATTGCCCCCGGAGCTGGTTGGAGGGGCTGTCTGACCCCCCATCACCGTCAGCCACCCCCCAGATGGCCCGTGTGGGGGCTAGAGTCCCAGCTTCTGCATCCCAGCCACGGCCCCCCTCTCTTCCCCGGGCGTTCGGCCCAGTGGCAGGGAGCTGCCCTTCTGGCCTCCAGGCTTGGGGTTGCGGTGTCTCCCAGGGCACGCAGTGCCCTGGTTGGCTGCGGTCCATGCCTCCCTGGGGAGGTGTGGCTCACGTGAGACCCGGCCACGGCCTCCACTTCACTCAGGCTGGTTGCACGATCCCACCCCTGCCTTCTGGAGCGTTTTAGGGGTGATCTGTTTGGTGGGTCTGGCCTCAGCCCAGTGGAGCCTGAGTGTGAGGCCACGGCCCCTGCAGAACAGTGTGAACTTCGTGGACGACAGCTTCCCGCCTGGGCCCGAGTCGGTGGGCTTCCCTGCGGGCGACAGTGTCCAGCAGCGCGTGCGGCAGTGGCTACGGCCTCACGAGATCAGCTGCACCGTGTCCAGGGACCAGAACGCCTCGTGGTCTGTGTTCCACACTCTCCGGCCCTCGGACATCCTGCAGGGGCTGCTGGGGAACTGCTGGTGAGCCGGGCGCCCGGGGAGGGGCTGGGCGGCGTGGAGGGTGCTGGTGCTCACGCCGCGGCCCTGGCTCCATGCAGGTTCCTGAGCGCGCTGGCCGTGCTGGCCGAGCGGCCCGACCTGGTCGAGCGGGTGATGGTCACACGCAGCCTGTGCGCCGAGGGCGCCTACCAGGTCCGGCTGTGCAAGGATGGCACGTGGACGACGGTGCTGGTGGACGACATGTTGCCCTGTGACGAGGCCGGCTTCCTCCTCTTCTCCCAGGTGGCGGGATGGGTGGGCAGGGGAGGGACGTCGCCGGCAAGGGCCAGTGTCAGGCCTTGCGACTCCAGCCCCTCCCCGTAGGCTCAGCGGAAGCAGCTGTGGGTGGCCCTCATCGAGAAGGCGCTGGCCAAGCTACACGGCTCCTACTTTGCCCTCCAGGCAGGGCGTGCCATCGAAGGCCTGGCCACGCTCACCGGTGCCCCGTGTGAGAGCCTGGCGCTGCAGGTCAGCTCCACTAACCCCCGCGAGGAGCCCGTTGACACTGACCTCATCTGGGCCAAAATGCTGAGTTCTAAGGAGGCTGGGTAAGAGGGGCGGGCGCTGCGGCGGTCAGCGGCGTTGGGAGGAGAGGCGAGACGAGGGGACAGCCGGGCCGGGGCCTGGAGCGCTGGGATAAGCAGGGCGAGTGCCCGCTGACCCACAGCCTGCGCCCCCGGGGTTGCCGGCACGCCTCATTGCTGGGACGGTGGCCCAGCCTCTCAGGTGCTGTGGGGGGCAATCAGGACGCTGCTCATTGGGCTCATCCTGAGCTGGGCCTGTGATGACTGGCAGCACCCGCTTGGAGCCACATGGAGAGAGCCCCACGGAGGCCCCTGGTGGGAGTGGGGTTCGCCATCTAAGACCTGCCACTCACTGGCTGGTGTGTCTGTGGGAGGGGCCCAGAACCTTAAGCCTGGGAGAGTTGACTCCTTAGTGCCAAGACCTTGTGCTTTTGGCTGGCACTGGGCTGCGGCGCAGCCCCCTGGGGGAGCCACAGCCCTAAGCTGGCAGGACCAGCCGGCGTCAGGAGGCTTCCGAGGGACTGGGCCTGCCCGACCCCCTGCCCAAGGCCTCCGAGCTTTGGGAGTACCGCTTGAGCCCCATGTATCTCCCGTGGGTCCCCAGAGACAGGGAGGGGCCCCCTAACTTCCCACACTCCCCCTGCTCCCCACCTCCCATCCCGCCACCCCTGTGCGGCACCTCCTGGCTGGGGGGCAGGGCTGGCCGAGGCTCCCGGGATCAGTGAGGCCGCTCTGCCCGCACAGGTTCCTTATGGGCGCCTCCTGTGGCGGGGGCAACATGAAGGTGGACGATGCTGCCTACGAGAGCCTGGGCCTGCGTCCCCGCCACGCCTATTCCATCCTGGATGTCCGCGACGTCCAGGGCTCCAGGTAGGGGCCGGGCGGGTGTGTGGTGGCAGCATGGCAGGCATGGTCGTGGCCCTCAGCCCTGTGGTCCGCAGGCTCCTGCGCCTCCGGAACCCGTGGGGCCGCTTCTCCTGGAACGGCAGTTGGTCGGATGAGTGGCCGCACTGGCCAGGGCACCTGCGCAGCGAGCTCATGCCGCACGGCAGCAGCGAGGGCGTCTTCTGGATGGAGTACACTGACTTCATCAGGTAGCTGGGCGCCACAGGCTGCCGGTGCGCAGTGTCTGCCCCACACCCACCCCTGTGCTCCCGCCACCTCCCCTTGACCCAGCGTGTGGTGCCCGCCCTGGGGAGCCCACTTCTGCCTCCTGGAAGACAGCTCAGCAACGGGGCTTGGACCCCCAGGGCTCAGCCCACCCGGATCATTTTGGGCCCAATGCCCCCTGGTGGTGACGGGGGCAACAGCCAGGACCAGGGCTTCCCAGACCTGGGTCCCAGGAGATGCCAAGGGTGCCCTGGGCCAGGGAGTGGAGAGGGACAGGAAGTGCCTGAGCCTGAGCTGGGATGAGAGCTGCCCGGTGGGGCTTCCCCCTTGCTGTCTAGGTACTTCGACTCCGTGGACATCTGCAAGGTGCACTCGGACTGGCAGGAGGCACGCGTGCAGGGCTGCTTTCCCAGCTCTGCCAGCGGACCCGTGGGGGTGACCGCTCTCACGGTGCTGGAGCGAGCGTCCCTGGAGTTCGCCCTCTTCCAAGAGGGCAGCAGGTGGGCGGGGCCATGCTGGGGGTGGGGCCGTGCGGCACTGGGGTGCGAGCCGCTGGCGCTGGCGGGGGCGTAGGGCGGCGAATTCCAGGGTGCAGGGTGGCTCCAGGCTGGTGGCGGGATGGTGAGCTGGGTACAGGGCTCTGTGCTGGGATGGGGGGGTGTCGTGAGCTCCAAGGAGGCCGGCCGAGCAGCCCAGCACCTCCGCCGACCGCCACCATACGTCGGGCCACAGGCGCGCAGACTCGGTAGACAGCCACCTCCTGGACCTGTGCGTCCTGGTGTTCCGTGCGTCCTTCGGCAACGGTGGCCGCCTGAGCCTGGGCCGCCTGCTAGCCCACAGCAAGCGCGCAGTCAAGAAGTTCGTCAACTGCGACGTGATGCTGGAGCCCGGCGAGTACGCTGTGGTGTGCTGTGCCTTCAACCATTGGGGCCTCGCCGCGCCCGCACCCCCCGCCAGCACGCAGGGTAAGCCCGCAGCCGCCCCCC
>PITA01017551.1:0-15217 GCA_004023965.1 Spilogale gracilis | reverse complement strand
CTCCAGCCCCTCGGCAGGGGTCCCGCGCTGCCCCCCGCAGCCACCCGGCCACGTGCTGGCCGTGTACAGCTCGAGGCTGGTCATGGTGGAGCCCGTGGAGGCCCAGCCAACCACGCTGGCAGACGCCATCATTCTGCTCACGGAGAGCCGGGGCGAGCGGCACGAGGTGGGCGGGCCAGCGGGGGTCCTGGGGGGAGGGGGTCGGGGAAGGAACCCCCGCCCCAGCCCACTCCTCCACTGTCCGTGGCCAGGGCCGTGAGGGCATGACCTGCTACTACCTGACGCATGGCTGGGCGGGCCTCATCGTGGTGGTGGAGAACCGGCACCCCAAGTCCTACCTGCACGTGCAGTGTGACTGCTCCGACAGCTTCAACGTGGTGTCCACGCGGGGCAGCCTGCGCACCCAGGACAGCGTGCCCCCGCTGCACAGGTGGGCCCAGGCCCCGCCCCCAGGCCGGCCCTGCTGATCCGGCCCCGCCCCTCGCTTCCACCGGCCCCGCCCCTCGCCTCCACCGGCCCCGCCCCCAGGCAGGTCCTAGCCGCGGGCCGCCCCTTGCCTCCACTGGCCCTCACCGGCCCTCTCCCCCAGGCAGGTCCTGGTGATCCTGTCCCAGCTGGAGGGCAACGCGGGCTTCTCCATCACCCACCGCCTGGCGCACCGCAAGGCTGCCCAGGCCTTCCTCAGTGACTGGACAACCTCCAGGGGCACCCACAGCCCCCCTCTCACGCCCGAAGTCGCTGGCCTGCATGGCCCCCGGCCTCTGTGACCTGCCCACCTTCCCAGCCCCCATGCGCACTTTATGAGGGAGACCCTGCCAGAGGACGCTTGAATCAGAATCTCAGGACCCCGCCCAGGGAGCCACTAGCTGCAGTAGCTTCCCCCAGGCCTTCCTCGCTGCCCCTTCCTCCTGCCCAGGGCCTCCCAGCTGCCAAGCAGAATACCTCGAACCTGCCCATGGCACCAGAAACCTGTGTGACCGCCCCTCAGACCAGCCGCCTCCGGGTGGGTTCAGACTGCCAGGGCCACGATGAGGCTTCTCTTTCCCTGGGGGCCAGGTGAGGCTGCCCAGAGCTCTGCTCCTAGGACCGAATCTGGGCAGGTCAGAGGCTGGGAGCCCACACTGGGAGTAGGGATCACCCCCTTGTAGGGGCCAGGCTGGAACCCCAGGGTGGACAGCAGCCATCTCCTCTATGATGGATCAGAGACTAGAACCCCACAGTGAACGGGGGCCACCCCCTGCCATTGGGGGTCAGAGGCTGGGATCCCAGGATGAGAGCAGGGACCACCCCCTTATGGGACATGAGCTCAGGAGCCTTCTGTCCCCAGCTTGCCCCCAGAGCACATTTCCCTGTCCCCCAGCCTCTAAAAGGCAAGCAGGGATCCCTGGAGACCCAGCAGTGTGTCCTGGGAGCCAGGTGCCTGACGACCGTAGGCTCGGGGCCAGGGATAGGGAAGGTCCCAGCTGCCCGTCTAGGGACACTATGCAATTCCTGGAGCGCCTGCCAGGATCGAAGAAGCCATGCCCCAGGGGCTGGAGGCCAGGGCCGAGGGTCAGGGTCCAGCCAGGCACAGGCCCAGCCCTGCTGTTCAGCGAGGTGGTTTACCCTCAGCACCACCTGGCGTCTGCCGAGGCCCAGGGTCCAGCAGACATCCCGGGCCTCTGTGTCTAGGCAGAGGTAGGGCCCAGCAGCGCCTCCCAGCCCCTGCCCCCCTAGAAGCCCAGGGAGCCGAGTGGCCACTTGGCCACCTGTCCGTCCTCTCTGGAGGCTTCTCGGGCCGGAACCCTGCGTCTGCCCTCGGACATCTGAAGCCAGCTTCCTGGGGCCCACCTGGCCTCAGTGTGCAGACAGCGGGCAGCCCCATGGGGCTTGGGGGGCCTTTTACACCTGGAGAAACATCGGGAAGCACGCCACCCCCCCCTTTGGGCCTCCTTTCTATTCCCTGCTTTTACTCCGAGCTGTGAATATTTTTAACCCTGTATATATGACCAGCTCTTGGCTCACAAAGACTATTTTATCACTTGTCAGCCCCCCACCCCTGCAGGGTGGCCCTCCGTGGGTGTTTCCAGACTCAGGATCCAATGGACCAAATAAAGATGTTTTGTAGTGATGTCTCCTGGCCGGTCTGCCGCCCTCCCCAGGTCCCTGGGCTCCCGCCACCCCTGTGCAGCCGGGGCCGTGCTGTGGGGCATCCGAGCCTGCTCGGGGGCGGGGGGCAGCACCAGCGCCTGAGATCAGACTCACAGGGAGCCTTTAGGGGCGCCCTGCGTGCCCCTGGTGTGCGCCCCTGGAGGCCTGGTTGTCCGCAGAGGGCAGAGGCTTGGGCCAGACCGTGTGGCGGTCAGCAGGCTGGTCCCCACGCACACAGAGTAGCACTCGGGTGGCTGCTCCCTGGGCGACATCTGCTTTGTGGGAGGCCTGTCTGAATCTTGTCAGCTCATTAGGTGGGAGCAGAAGGAGCGAGGGGGTGCTGGCCGGCCCGTGTCCCCTTCTGCCCATGCGGGGGGCACTGTCCCCATCTCACGGGTGGCCGGCTGCTGAGCCTGGTCTGCAGTTGGTGCAGTAGGCCCCCCCACGGAGGCTGCAGAGGCCGGCGCTCGGGCGGCTGTAAGAGGCCTGTCATAGGCCAGCCTATCGAATGTGAAAGCAATTAAAGCCACCAGCACTGTTCGCTGCGGGCGGGCCTCGGGCGGCGGGGCAGCTGCCACAACACATCTCGCCGGCGCCCTGCTCCATCACGGCTGCGCCGGCCACACTGGGCCCTGTCCTGCGGGGTGGGGGCCGGGGCGCGCCCACCTGGAGTGGGCACAGAGCTGGGCCTGTCACCCCTGGGGCGCGTCCTGGCCACCTGGACCCCCCCCGAAAGGCTCAGGAAGCAAGAGGTGGGAACAGAGGGGTTCCCGGGGTGCCTGCGCCAGGCCAGGCAGGGGTCTCCACGCGGGGGCAGGGGGCTGGGTGCCCACCCCCTCCTCTCGAACCCTAGCTTGCAGGAGAGGACGCTCGAGCAGGGAGATGGGTGGAAAGGGGCCAGGTGTCCCCAGCCTCAAAGGTCACACAGTATCCGGGGAGGAGCCGAGGGACCCCCATAGTCCAGACCCTTATGACGGGGGCTGGCAAGGGGCTGAGCTGGGGGTTGGCCTGGGTCAGGACCCGGGCCCTGGGGAGGCAGCTGGTGGTGTGGAAAGAGGATGGGGCACCAGCCAGGCTGGGCAGGGCACGAACTTAACCCGCCAGGCCCTCGGCCGTGACTGGCGACACCAGGATCTCAGTGCTGCCAAAACGGGGAGCAGGCCCGGAGGCTGCCCCCTCCTCACTGTGGGGTCCCAGGTCTCCCGCCTTCTGGCCGCTGGGGCTGCTGGTCCTGGGCCCTCCCCCCATCTCGGCCTGCCTGGCACGGTGCCCCCCACCGTCCTCTCCCCGGCCGCTCGTCCGGCTCGGCCACGGCAGCCTTCTCCAGGCGGGCGGTGCTGTGTTCTCACTTGTGAGGCGCCCTGTCAGAAGCACTTAGTGTACAAATTAGCCGCGGCCTCCCGCCTCCCTCCCCGCGGCTGTGGGCGCTGGGCTGACAGGGCTGGGGCTTGGGGCGCTCCCTGCCCGCCCCGGGCGCCCACACAGCCCGCGTGCACCGCTGGCCGCCCGCCCACCACCCGGCAGCAAGGCTGTCCTCGCCAGCCGACCAGGGCTCCTCTCCGGGCTCCCGACCTTGACCTGGCCCCGGGGTGACAGCGACGGGGGGCTGGGGGTGCTGAGCTCCAGGCCCCAGCACCTAGGCACCCAGAGTCGCAGGTCCAGTGTCGGGAGACGGGGGGACCCCGAGCTGGCGAGGCGGCTCCGTGGCCCCCTGCCCCGCCCACCGGCTGGCCTGCCACTCAGGCAGGGAAAATCATCTGTGACAGCCCCAGCAAGGCCGGGCCCTGGGGGCCGGGAGCCGGGCACTCCCCTCCTCTTCCAACATATGGCTGCTGTCAGCCCCAGGCGCGGCCCTGGCGGCGCTGGCTTGCAAGCAGGTGGGGGTTTGGGGCGGCCCCAGCCTCTCAGCCCACCCATCTGGCCACTCTGCAGCCTCCACAGTTCGAAAGGCCCTGCCTCAGCTCGCATGCCTCCCGTGACAGGGAGCTCACTCGTGCTGCACGCAGCTTTCCCCGGTCCCTCCAGGGAGCGGCCCGAGGCATACAGTCTCCCCCCCCACGCCCCACCTCAGGGTGGCCAAGGACCTGACGGGTCCCACATGGAGCCTGGGAAGGGAGTCATCGTCGCAGGCCTGGGGACCTGCGGCCGGAGGGCTTCTCCTGGGGTCCCCCGGTGCCACGTCCCTGGGCCTGTTTGGGTAGCCCCCTCACAGATTCCCTGAGAAGTCCCCACGCTCTGCATGTGCCCGGGCCTCACCAGCCCGCAGCGGGGACCCACGGGCCTGCACTCGTCCCTGCCCATCCCTGCCGCCGCGGCTTCCCGTGCAAGCCCGCCGGGAGTCCCCCACGACTGTACGGGCCTTGGCAGTCAGCGGCTGCAGGCTGGCCTCCAGGACCCTCGGGTGGGACCCCACCTCCTTTGGCCCAAGCCCTGGGCCCAGGCCCTTGAGCCAGGAGTCCGTGGGGCCCCTCGAAGAGGCGAGAAGGAAGAAGTGCCCACACTGACGCGTGCTCTGGGTACAGGGGCCTCGTCCGGCGCTCACCTCTCCCAGGGCCCCGGCCCTCCCCAGCTCTGCCCCGCACGGTCCGGAGGGCTCCCAGCCGCTGCACCAGTCCTGGAGATGGAGAGCGCTGCGCGGACACGCAGGAGGGGAGACGGCCCCCACGCATGCAGCAGCTTTAGCAGAGGTGACAGGCAGACGCGCTTCATGGCCAAAAGGAGGCGCTGGCGGGGGTCAGAGGAAGGCGCGGGGATCCCCACTGCACCCTGCGTGGCCCAGGAGCACCCGGGGACCGGGTCTCCTCCCAGCCCTGTGCCAGTGAGGGGAAAGAGGAAGGGGTCTCAGAGCTCAGAGCCACATGGGGGACCAAGCCCCAAAGCCATGGGGGACCCTGTCCTGCTTCAGGTGTCCAGGCCCAAGCTGCCCCCAACAGGTATGGAGCGGGTCCCCGCTGGGGGCCCATGACCCCCCCAACCCCGCTCCTGAGTGGGAAGTTGCCTCAGCGATGCGGGGGCCGAGGGCACAGGAAGGCAAGGGGCTGGCGTTGATGTCCCAGCCTCGCCCAGCTGCCGGTGGCAGGGACAGTCACCTGTGCCCCGGGCTGGCCTGGCTCCCACGCAGAGGTGAACTCTCAGGCGCAGCCCCGCACAGACCCCACCTGGAAGACCAGAGAGGAGCGCGGGTCCTGCCCCTGGGCCCTGAGTCCCTCTGCCGGTGCCAGCGCCTCTCCTCTTCCTCAGACTTCTGGAGAAGCCCACGCACAGTGGCGTCGGACATGTGCCATCACCTGGAGGCCCTGCTTCCCCGGCTTCCTCCCTCCTCCCCGGGCTCTCCCGGGCTGCACGGGCTGTCCTCTCTGCACACTAGAAGGCAGGGTTCCCTGCAACGGGGGCTCTCTGGTCCAGCACCTTCCCTGCCCTGAGTGGTGGCCACAGCCCCCCCGCGAGCCCCTGTCCCCTCGCAGCTGCAGCCGCTCCCAGACTCTCAGAGGGCTCGCCAAGGGGTGTGGGGAGCAAGGAAGTGTCCCTGGGGCCCAGTGGCCTGTGCCCTTGCCCCTCTGGACCGGGCCTGTGGTGAGGGACCCGGGCCTGGCTCAGCACATCCAGGGCCCCATGTGCAGAAGGAACAGGCCTCCTGCCCTCTACTCTCCACAGGGCTGCTGGCGTGACGGCCGCTCAAGCTGTCTCCCGGCCTGGGGCTGCCTGCACGGTCAGCTGGTCAGCTGGGCCAGGCCGGGCGGGCAGAGCCGAGAAGGCTGACGTGTGTGCCACCCAGCCCCCAGCCCTGCCCTTCGGACTTGATGAGAGGAGAGCCTCCTTGGGTTGCGTCAGGGAAGGTGGCCTTGGGCACCCGTGGGACCACGGGTCCTGCCCCTCACGGATGCCCGTCGCGGCGGAGCCCCAGGACAGCTGTGCCTGTCCCCCTCCCGCACGGATGGGGAGACTGAGGCCAGGTTCACGGGGCCCGGGGCGCGCTGCACTCGGGATACAGGGTTCTTCTCTGGGTGGCCCACTCGAGATGTGAGACTCAAGAGGTTCCTAGATGTTCCTTCCCTCCCCAAGGTTCCCCTGCCCCCCCAGATACAGTGGGGAATACCCCGGATCTGAACCTCAGCCCTCAGGGAGGGTGAAGGAGGTCCTCACCGGGGATCTGGGTGAAGGTACCTTCCCCAAAACAAGAGGAGAGAGACAGACTCTGTCCTGGTCCCCGCCCCCCGCATGCCCTGTTCACGTCTGGACTAGAACCTGCCGGTCAGGTGGATTTCTTCCAGGGTCTGGCTGAGCCCCGGGACCCTGTTTCGGAGGCTGGAGGAGCGACGCGGAATTCATCTTTCCGGAGGTGGGGGGCGAACAGGTCTGGCGGCGCCCGGAGCAGCAGGGGCTTTCACGGAGGGTCCTGGACAGCGAGTCTTCCCCGCCCCTCCCCCGTCCCTCCCTCCCCCACCCACGGCCGCCCAGGGGAGACTCGGTCCTCCGAAGAGCAGGCAGAGGCGCAGGGCCTGGGCACCTGTCAGGGCTGGGAGGCAGTGTTTCCAGAAACGGGGGCGGGAGTCCGCTGTGACCACCCTTTCCTCAGCCGGAGCCGACAAGGCAGGGCTTTCGGGCGGGAGTGCAGATCCCTCCAGCCTCCCGTCTGGAGAGGAGCGAACAGCCCGGACTCGCGGCTTGGCCACGGCGCGCCGGCCAGGGAAGACTCGCTCGGCGGCGGGCGCCCTGGGCTCTGCTGCCCGGCTCCCCCTGCCCCCCTGGGGCTCTGTCTCCCGCGGGGCTGGGCTCGGGCCCCATCCCGGCCGCTCTGTGCCCCGCGGCTCCCCCTGTCCCCGGGCGCGGCCCCCGGGCCTTGGCTCAGGAGCGCGGCTGTCAGGGGCCGGAGCCCTGCCCTGACGGATGAGCGCTGACGGCGCCTCTCCGTGCGCGCTCGGCCGCTGACGCCCCGTCACAGCGCCGCGGGGACCCCCGGAGACCCGGCCGCCCGCGCGCACCCCCGCAGCAGCCTGCGGGCGCCCGGGGCGGGGACGGGGACGGCGCCCCCCGCGCCGCCACACCCCTGGCCTGGGCTCCGCGCTCGTCCGCAGCGCGGCAGGTGCACCCGGAGTCGCCCGCGCGCGAGGTGAGTGCGCGGAGGGGGCGGCGGGGGGCGGGGGGGGCGGGGCGGGGGGCCCGGGAGACCGCCCGCCGCGCCTGAGGCCCCGCCCCCGGGAGCCCGGTCGGAGGTCGCGGCGCCCCCAGCCCCGGCGCCGTGGCGCACGCGCGGCTCCTGCAGCCAACTTCGGTGGGTGCGAGGCGGCGTCGGGGGGACGCGCGCTCGGCGGAGGACGCGTCGGGGGCTCGCTGCCTAGTGAGTCGGGGGCCCGCGCCCGGCGCCGGCCTGTTTCCCCTGCGGGAGTCGGTCCGGCCGACAGCCGGCGGGGCTGGGGCGGGAAGGGCCCGCCGCGGCCTCGGGGCCACGCGCACACTTTGCGGGGCGCCGCGGGCTCGGATCCGGCCGGCGCGCAGGTAGGGCGGGCGCGGGCGGCGGCGGCGCCCCCTGCGAAGTTTGGGGGCCCGCGGGCGGGGCTGGGCTGGGGGGTCTCAGGGGCGACGGGACTCCAGGAGTGTCCAGGCTTGGGCGGGGCGGTCCTAGCCGCCATGTCCCCCCACTTCTGCGCCCGGGACCTACGGGGCGCAGCCCTATCCCTGTAGGAGGTGCCCCGCGAGGGGGAGGGAGTTGGGGTCCCGACCTTAGCCAAGGAGGGGCCTGGTCACCCGTGCTCTACCAAGCCAAGTCTCAGGGGGTCAGGGGGGATGGGTGCCCTCTCTCCCCCCCTGCGGGGGCCTCCCGCACCTGCCTCCACGAGGTTCTCCGCTGGACAGGGAAAGGCTGGTGGGCTCCTGTGTCTGGGCCAGCACACCGGGGTGCAGGCCCAAGGACCATGCACCCAGTCACGTGCTGGGACACATGTGCAAATGGACGTGCTTTGGGGTGTCGCTCCTACGCTGGGGGGTGCCAGGCACCCTCGGGGTTCCCAGGGGGTCACTAGGTGCTGAGCTGTCACCCGAACAGCCCCCCCCCACACACACCCAGGTGACTGCTATGAAGAGGGAGCGGGGGAGGAGCCTGCCGCCTCCAGAGACCAGGGGCCTGCCTGGGAGGTGGGATGGGCAGTGGCACAGGCGGCACAGCTGTGCGGCTCCCAGGGCTGGGTGATCGATGGCCCCAGTGCAGCCGTCTCTGTCTCCCAAGCACACAGGCCCATTTGTCATCCGTATCTGGGGAGGGCTTGGAAGACAGGGATGGGACCCACCTCTGCTCCCACCACCAGGTCCAAGAGGGTCTACTGCCCCTCAGGTAGCCCCAGGCCCTTTTCTGAGCCAGCCCTCCACTCCCAACCCCCACACCCTTCTCTGAGCCCCGTCCCCTCCAAGACATGGATACCCCCAAAACAGGCAGTCCTCATCCGCTCTCTCCCCACGTACCCCGTGCCCTAGTGGTTGCCATACTGATCCCCCTTTGAAGGGCCCCTTCAGATGGACAGCTCTCTCCAGCCCTCTGGGGGTGTCCACCTGGTGTTGGGGGACAGCAGACATGAGCCTGAAGGCCAGCAGGGAGGACCGGACAGCCGTGCCCCATGGCTGCTCTGCACCCTAGCCCTGCCCTGCTCGACCCCCTCGCCAGCCCAGGTCCTGGGCACCAGGGCGAGTGTGTGCGTGGCCATTACCACGAATGTGCTCAGATGGTGTGTGCACATGTGCGTGCAAGCGTCCAGGTGCCTACTCGCTGCCCTGGCTGCACTGTGAGCCCTTCATGGGCACCACCCCCGTGTCCACTCTGAGAGGGGGGTGTGTGCGCGCAGCACGAGTGCCTGGGCCCCCTGCGTTTTGGCGGCTCCCTACAGAGTCCGCCAGCCATGCAGAGGCTGTCCCTCCAGGCGCTGGGTACGCTCGCGTGCACAAGCCCGAAGCCCGTGTGCCCCACGCAGGCGCGCACTGGGGCGGTGGATGGCCCAGGTGGTGGCCCAGATGGAGCGTGGAGCGGCTTCCGAGCGAGCGTGTGGGGTGTGCGGAGAGGAGGGTCTTGGCTGAGCTCGGCCGCTGCAGGCTCGGCCGCTGACCTGCCCGAAGCCACCCAGATGGCTGGGCTGAGCAGGTGGCTGTGCCGCGGGGCCCATGCTGGGACGCCCCCCCCCCCCCGCCTGGCTCGCCGCGCAGGAGGAGCCGGACCCCCTCAGAGACCTCCAGTGCCTACCCAGCCGCTTGCTGCGGCAGGGACACACGTGCGTGCACAGGCAGACACACACACACACACACACCGTGCTCGCGAGACTCAGAGCTGGTCTCTCCTCCCGCGGCCACTTTCATCTGGCTCCCCAGCACAGCAGAGGGCTCTGGGGGGAGGAAGGGGGACGGGCCGGTGTCCCCACGAGCCGGCCTCACCATGCCCGGCTTGGAGTCCCTCAGCACGAGAGCCCATCGGTGGGCAGGGGTATCAGCCCTGGCGGGCGGGGCCGGGCTCGAGCACGAGTGTACGGTCCCCAGATAAAACGCGGGACGCCTGGCTCCCCTTACGTTTCAGAGCACCGGAGAGCTGCTTTTAGCCGACTTTCCAAACGTGGGCTAGAACATGCCTCTACTGCAGAAGTGTGGGCTGCTCCCCCAAGTCCGATTTCACTGGGGTCTTTTATGTTTCTCTGCCATCCGGGGCGCCCCTAGCTGCGTGTGTGCCTGGAGCTGAAGGAGGCGGGGCGGGAGGCCGGGGCGGGGGCAGGCTGCAGGGTGCAGGTGGGTGCCTTCCCCTCGGCGCCCGAGGGAGCTGTGGGCGCAGGGCAGTGGGGAGCCCGGCAGGGGCCGGGCACTGACCAAGGCCCCCTGTGCGCAGGTGGCCATGGGGCCCGGGCCCGCCCGCTAGCCGCTGCCATGTCCCGCGAGGCGGGCTCCTGCCGCCTGGGCGCCGGGGCACGGGCGCGGGCACGGAAGCCCAAGAAGCCGCACTACATCCCGCGGCCGTGGGGCAAGCCCTACAATTACAAGTGCTTCCAGTGCCCGTTCACCTGCCTGGAGAAGTCGCACCTTTACAACCACATGAAGTACAGCCTCTGCAAGGACTCCCTGTCGCTGCTGCTTCACTCCCCGGGCTGGGGCTGCCGCCGCGCCCCCTCCACAGCCCAGCCCCGCGCGCCCAGCCCCGCCCCCACCCCGCGCCCCCCAGAGCCCCCCAGCCAGCCCCGAGGGCCGCGGCTCCCGGTCCCCAAGCTGGGGGCTGACGGGTCCCCTGGGGTGCCCTCCCCCGTGGCCCGGGACGCCCAGAAGGATGTGGGCCTTGGGGGGCTCCGGGCTGAGGCATGGCAGCCAGGGCCGGGTGGGGGCCGAAGGGGCATCACCGTGGCAGAGGCGGCTGCAGCCGGCCCTGAGAGCGGGGGGGCCCCCTGCTACCCCCCGCCCACCCCCAGCGAGTTCCACGAGACCCAGAGCCTCCATCTGTCCCTGCTAGGCGTGAACTGTCCTCTGGGCCCCGGTCTCTTCTCCTGCCTGGGGCCCTCCCTGGCCGCCGCAGCCCACGTGCCCTTGCTGGCCTCAGCCAGCCCCCTGCTGCCCCCGGCGTCTGCTTTCCCTTCCCCACAGACCCCCGAACGCCCTGCCCTGGTCCCCCGCTTGTACTACCCCCTGCTTCTAGAGCACACGCTGGGGATGCCGGCCGGCAAGGCTGCCCCGGCCAAGCCCCTCGCCGCCCCGAAGGGGCCCCCTGGGACTCTGGCCCCGGGGCTGCTGAAGGCGCCAGGCCCTGGGGTGGGCAGGCCCTGGCCCCGTGGAGCCTCCAGGGACTCAGGGCAGGATGGGGACCTGGAGCGGGCTACCCAGAGTGACCCGAAGAGGAAGCTGCCCCTGGGAAACAGGTCGGAGCCCCCAAAGGCCCCCTCCAGCACGGCGAAGTTCAGTGCCCAGAGCAGGTAAGCGGCAGGGGCCCCTGGCCATGGGGGTGGGAAGGGGCGGGAGGCCAGCTGGCCAGGGTGGCTGGGCCACAGAGGGGAAACCAGGGCCAGAGAGCCAGAGTCTCTCCCCTTCTGGGATCCCAAGGCCCTCAGTCAGGCTGCAGAAGGGTCACCAGAGGGGGTAGGGCAGGGACGAGGGGCACTGGGTGCAGCCTTGTGACCGCCTTTTACCCCCTAGCCTCCGGACTGGCCCCGCTGTGATGCTCTGGCCTGAGAACAAGGAGCCAGGCTTCCCCAAGCCCCCCGGCCCCACAGCGGCCCTGCCCCAGCAGCCCCTGGGCCCGATGCCAGATGGCCCTGGGCCCGTGGGTGAGGACCTGAGCCGGGCCCTCGGTGACTACGCCAGGGCGGAGCAGCGCCTGGGGCAGTTGGCGCCTGCCGGGGGCCTGGCTCCTCAGCCTCTGCGGGAGCAGCTGGGCAAGATCCGCCAGGAGCTGCACACCATCCACCAGGCCCTGGAATGGGCTGTGTGGCCCCCAGAGGCCCCCCTTGACCTCTCTGTGAAGCGGGCACCCACCAAGGGGCCCCAGGGGCCTGGGGGGGCCTGGGGGCAGCTGGAGCTGGGCGCCACGCTGGCCCGGGGGACCCATGAGCCCCCTAGCATGCTGGGCCCCACGACAGCTGAGCCTTTCTCCGGCCATGCCACCAAATGCGAGGCTGACTCCAGTGTCCCACCCCTGGGCCTGCCCCTTCAGGCCCCAGAGGACCCTGTCATTCCTGGAAGCAGCTGGGGGGCCCGTGGCGGGGGCTCCTGAGCCCCAAGGCTGTCGGCAGCCTCCAGAGCCGCCCCTGGTGCCCGGGTCTGACCACAGCCCCCCCCCCCCGCCCCACCCCTGCTCTTAACAGACAGGGCCCTTCCAGCCCACGTCCAGCGCCTGGCCCCCACCTGCCCCAGCCCCAGGGGTGTGGCCTAGAGTCTGTCCAGCATGCCCGTGGCCTGTCTCTGGGCCCACGAGGGACAGCAGAGCCACCGCTCCTTAGTGACCCCAGTTGTGAACATTTAAATACAAATGATCTTCACATCCCCTGTCTGGGCCTCCTTCTTCCCCCGCTGTTCCAGCATCAGCCCTGGAGGGGCCCCACCAAGGAAATGGCCCCGACTTCAGCATCGGGCAGCGTCTCGGGCCAGCCCTCTGGGTATCCCTCCGGGGAATAGTGCGGGGGGTCTTCCGGCAGAGGGGGCAGAGCCAGGAGGCGTGAGGGGGCAGGGGCTCCTGGTGTGGGACCCAGTCAGGCCTGCGCCTCGGCAGCTTGTGGAGGACTCGGGCCCCTGGGCCTGCCTCCAGCCCGCGGTGTGGCCGGGGCAGCCCGGACGTCAGATTCTGGCTGGAGGCTGCTCCCTCCGCAGGTAAGTGGTGCCCGCACATGCTGTGGCCCGGGGCTGTTTGCCTGGTGTGGCCCTCGCTGGCCCCCAGCCAGCCCCTGCAGCCATGATAGGGATCGGCGGCCTTCATAGCTCACTGCCTCCCTCCCTGCGCGGCCACACTCGGCCCTTCCCACAGGCGGGGGGCAGGGGGCAGCCAGGGAGGGGATCGCTCCTCTCCCCGGAAGCTGGCCATACTTCTGTATCCAGCCGGGAATGGCCCCCGGGAGGGCAGTTCCTGCCTGTGCCGGGCTCCCCAAGCTGGCCCAGCCGGGCCGGGGCCAGTCCAAGCAGGACCTCCGGCTGCCCCATTAATGGTGCTAGCAGCTGATAGCATCATCCACCAGTCCCGCCGGGAGGCCCTGAGAGGCCAAGTCCAGGGCTGGGCTGTGGGCCAGCCCGGTGGGAAGTGCTCCCGGCCACCGCTGAGCGCCTGAGAGTCCGCGGCAGACCCGCACCTCCTCGGTCCTCCCCTGGGGCCCCCACAGGTCTGTTGCACCCAGATTTCTCATCACGCACGGGGCAGACGTGAGCTGAGGGGGTGTCAGGCCAGTTTCACTGGTGTAGAAACAGGACCCGGCCCTGCGGGGGGAGGATGAATCCCTTGGAGACCCCCCCAGACTCTGGTGAGGGACCCAGCCCCTTCCCCCCTGTCCAAAGGCCGGACCCCCAGTCCTACCAGGAGCGTGTGGGTGAGGTTGCCTCACTCAGATGTTGGCTCGGTGGCCCCACAATTCGTGAATTACATTTCAGCGGGTTTGGGAGGCTTGCGGGGCGGAGGGGTCCCTGGAGAGGGTGGGCTGAGCTGGCTGTGAGTGGCCCCCAGATACACAGGGCCGGGGGAAGGATGTCCATGGGGGTGCCCCTCGGGGGCTTAGCTGCTGAGTGACAAGTCCACACCGTCCTTGGGCCGCGGTGTCCCTCCTGTCCCTGCCACCTGTCCATGCCGGCTGCGACCGGGTGGCCCATCCTTCAGGGCTGGGGCAAGGCCCCTGCATTTCAGCACACCGCCCAGGCCCCCTAGGGCCGCTGGGTCGCAGTGGGCGCCTTCCTAGCCCCCCGGGGGCTGGCTCTGGAGGCCCGCCTTGCAGCCAGGGGCCCCTGCGGGACGGGCCTGCAGCCTGACCCTGATGGGGGCCTCACGGTGAGTGAGGAGTTCGGGGACATGTGGCCTTCAGGCACTGCCTGCGGGTCCCTGGGCTCTCTGGGGGGTCTGACGGGGCACGCCTTTGGCAACCCAGCGGGCGTGTGCACTCATGTGGACGGCGGCGTGACCCTGTTCCCTCGGGCCCGCGTGCCCATCTGCCTGGTGTCCAAGGGGCTGAGGCGGCCCCTGGGCATGGCTGGTGCGCCTGAGGGCCAGCTCCTGGTGGCAGATGTGGGGGACGGCAGCGTCCAGGTGTATCACCACCGCTCGAAGCTGTCCTCAACCGTGGGCTCCCATCTGAGCGCAGTGCGGCCCCGAGGCCACTGGGGGTTGGCGGGGCCTCCCAGATTGCGGGCCATGCTTCCCCAAAGTGGAGCTCCCGCCGCCCCAGGCTCTAGGCTGCCTCCTGCCTCCTGCGTCCACCCTGCAGATGATTCAGCCTTTGCTGGGAGCCACCTCCCGGGCCCCTCCAAGGCGCACAGCCTCCAGTGCTGGGCCCTCTGCAGAGCCCAGGTTAGGCTGCCTGAGCACTCACGGCCCCCACATCCACTCAGGCACTGACCTCGCTGGTTCAGGGCCCAGGAGGCCCGAGCTGTGGGCCCGGTGCCCGATTTCCCCCAGGCAGGCAGTCTGGCCCGGTGCCCCAGCCCCAGCCTCCTAATCAGGCAGAAGCAGGCAGGAAGGGTGCGGCTGGGCTGGGCTGTACAGGGCAGGGGAGGGAGGGGCCCCTCACTGTCCCCCATCTTCAGAGGCACCCCAGGTGCCAAGCCTCTCGCGGCTTCTCTGGGCCTCACAGAGGTAAGGCAATGCAGAAGTGGGGTGCCCCGGAGACACCCTGGAGTGGGACGTGGCTGGGCTGGGAGGCTCCCCGAGTCCTGGCCCACTTATTTGGGGTGACATCCTTCCTCAGGTTCAGCCTGCATTTTCTCTTCTGCCAACTGGAGAAAAGGCGCCAGGCTCAGGGCGTGGCACGCCGGGAAGGTTCCAGGCTGTGGCCAAGCCAGGAGGGCCTTCCTCTGAGGAAGGAGGCAAACGAGACCCCCAAGGGGTGGGGACACGAAGGTGGGACTGTGCGTTTGGACCCAGGCAGGCTCCTAGTCCCAGTGCGGGGTCTCAGGGGGAAGGGGACGGAACCCCCTCACTGCCTCTAGCAAGGCCCCGTTCATGTGCACCTGCCGAGTGGGCGGCGGGCTTTCAGCCGTCAGTGTAAGGAGGCACGAGCACTGTGCTCAATAGACGCTGTTTGTTGCTCCTGGTCTCAGGGACATTGTTCCCTGTCAGGAGGGGCCAGGGACCCCTCTGAGGACCAAACCAGATGGCCGCAGCCTCTGGGCTGACCCCCGGGGGCCCAGCCTTCCTAGTCCACTGGGTGGAGTGGGGGCTCCCCTTGGCAGAGACCGTTGTTGAAGGGGGCCAGTCTGGAGCTGGGGAGGCAGTTCCTTCTAGAAGCCCACACCCGGCTTGGGGGGTCCTCTCACCCTGGGGGGGTGGCAGGGTGAGATGGGGGGACCCTCAAAAGCAGGTGCACCGGGTTCCTCAGGTAAGGAAATGGGGGGTGACGGGGACATTGCAGGTGGACTAAGGGGTACAAGAATGCTGAGAGGGACAAGG